>PVKY010001407.1:8752-32387 GCA_004027775.1 Bradypus variegatus
GGCCTGTGCTTGCCGGGGGCGGGGCCTTGCTTGCCGGGGGCGGGGCCTGTGCTTGCCGGGGGCGGGGCCTTTTGCCAGGGGGTGCTGTTTGCCGGGGGCTGGGGCCTGTGCTTGCCGGGGGGCGGGGCATGTGCTTGCCGGGGCGGGGCCTTGCTTGCCGGGGGGCGGGATCTGTTTGCCAGGGGGCGGGGCCTGTGCTTGCCGGGGGCGGGGTCTTGAGCACATTTGAGTGCCTGGGCGCGGGGGAAGAGCGCGCCTTGGGCTCGTCCGCGCTCCCGAGGCCGTTGGCACGCAAGGGTGGCGCGACCGAGCAGGGGGTGCGGTGTGGAAGCGGGGAGGGCGCGGGAAGCCGGGGTCTGGCGCCCCACGCTCACATCCGCAGCGTGCTGCCCCGGAGCCCGGGGGCAGGCCTCTGCAAATGCAGCCCACACCGTTGGTTGCCCCTGACTCCCAGGGTTGTCCGCAGCCCCTGTGGACCCCGGCGCCCCTGCGGGAGGGAGAGGCTCGTGCGCCTCGAAACCTGCGGTTCTGGGGGGCTTCGGGGGCTTCTTTCTTTATGAAGATCCCCTCTCCTGCAGACTCCTGATTTCCCTTCACTACTACCTTTAGTGCTGTTTCTGAAACACTAAATAGCAAATTCTTTCAAACCTTCTCTCCCTTTTGTGTGCATGTGGACGTGTGTGTACGTGTGTGTGGAGTAAGCATGTGATGTGTGTGCTGGTTTGAATGTATTATGTCCCCCAAAATGCCATTTTCTTTGATGCAATCTTGTGTGGGCAGACATATTAGTGGGGATTAGATTATGTTATCCTTTGAGTGTTTCCGTGGAGATGTGCCCCACCCAACTGTGGGTGATGACTCTGATTAGATTATTTCCATGGAGGGGTGGCCCCCCCATTCATCGTGGGCCTTAATTAGTTTACTGGAGCCCTATATAAGCTCAGACAGAAGGCGCGAGCTTGCCACAGCCAAGAGGGACACTTTGAAGAACGCACAGGAGCTGAGAGAGGAGCTGCAGATGAGAGTTTGAAGACGGCCAGTGAAAGCAGAGAAGCTAAGAGAGGACAGACATTCCAAGAGCAACTGAGAGTGACATTTTTGAGGAACTGCAGCCTAGAGAGGAACATCCTGGGAGAAAGCCATTTTGAAACCAGAACTTGGAGCAGACGCCAGCCACGTGCCTTCCCAGCTGACAGAGGTTTCCCAGACACCTTTGGCCATCCCCCAGGGAAGCTGCATTAGCAAACTAGAACAGTATGTGTGTAGTGTGTGACCGTGTGGAGTGTTGGTGTTTGGGGAACTGGACCTGGATACAAAAGAATCCAACGGACCGGGGCCCTGACATGTCCTGTGTGTTCAGCTGTTCAGTGGGAATAACACACATGGTTCTCCGTGCAGCAGAGAGTGCTGCTCTTCACAGAGAGTGGTGGGGTGCTCTGGGGGTCCTGCTACCTCAGCAGGAGCAGCCCCCGGGGGGTCCGGTCCGGGAGGTCTCTGTGCCAGACACTCCAGCGGGGGTCACTGACTCTGGAGCCAGTGGGAAGGTGGACAGGGCCTCTAGGATGGGGGCCAAGACCCGATTTCCACTAAAGGGCAGCCTGAGCTAGGGAGTTGCTCCAACACGAGGGCCCTGCCTGTGGGAGCTGTCCGTGTCCCACAGAAGCCCCGAGGGAGGAATCTGAGGCCGCTGAGTTGGTGGGAGCAGAAGGGCTAGCCCCAGGCCAGGAGGCCCGGCGACTGCAGGCTGGTTCCCGGGCCTGTGTGCGAGAGGCGGGTACCCAGAGGTGCGGGGTGGGCATGGCCAGCCCAGGACAGAGGTATTCCCTTGGCCCAGAAACCTCTGAACCTGTCTTTGGAGCTGTCACAGCTGGCTGGCGCTGTGAAATGGAGTTTAAAAGGAATCAACCAAAAGCATTTTCTTCCCTTTCGAATGCAAGGTGGGGACCACCCCAGGTAGCCAAGGACCTGCCCATTATTTTTAATTATTATTTATGCAAACTGTTGGCAGTTGCCCCCAGCCCTTTCTGGAAGGAGCTCCGGAGAGCTGGCCCCGGATCCTGGCTGGCGCAGGGGAGGTGGGGATGGGGGCTGCGTGCAGCCAGCTATGTTTGTTCAAAGCCAGGCCTCTGTAGGTTGCCTTCTCCTTTCGGAGAGCCAAGTTCTTTTTTGGCATTGCTGGCAGGAGGGTCAGCTTGGGACAGGGCCCCGATTGGAGGAGCCGCTGGTGCGGGAAGCGGATGCCTGGAGCATTGCTAATTTGGGACTAACACCTACAGACAGGTGAGGGGGCCTTGGAATGAACGACATGGGGCTTTTCTTTCTGCCACTTGGATGAGGGATGGGACAAGCCTCATCTGGGCTTGTTGTCACTTGGAGTGGGGGTGGGGCAGCTGCCTCAGTAAGAATGTGGGGAGCAAGGAGAAAATGCAGTTGGCCCAAAGGACTGGGGCGCATATGGGACTCACCAAGGTGGCGACCCAGGACACCAGAGCCCCCCTCTGGCTTCCACCTCCCCTCATGGCCTTCATTGCCTCCCTCTCAGCCACCTGAGTGCAGTGCCTTCCAGCTCCAAATTCCAGGAGAAGGCTCTCGGGCCCCAGCTGGTGGGATGGGCACCATGAGCAAGGATGGGCTCGCAGATGCCAATTTAGAGGTTCTTGGGAGTCACTGGAGGGGGTACAGCAGTGGTTCCCAGAGAGGGGGTGCAGTTCTGAGCAGATGGGAGCGCACTGCTGTGATTTGGCACTCCCCTCAACCCAGCGGGCATCCTCCAGCCTGTGGGCTGGACAGAGGGAGATTGTCCAGCTCCTCCATGTCATCCCCATGAAGCGGCAGAGGCCCGGGATGCTCTCCATCTGACTGTACCCCTTGCCAGTGGCACGGCAAACCCTGTGACTGAGGGGCCCCTTTGGCATGGGCACCCCGTGGAACCCTACTGTGCAAAATGAAGCAATGTCCGAGAAGGTGCATTGGATTTGTTGTCTCAGCTTCCCCTTACAGGTGCGAAGTAAATTAGAGTAATTCACAAGAAAAGGGGGAAAGACAGAAGGAAGAGTTAAGTGACAGAGGGGAGGCTTAAGACTTCCCAACAGCAAGGAAAGTTTTAGATGGCCACTAAGAAATGCGGTTGAGACAAAGATTTTTAAGGCAGTTCTACTGTAGGTTGGGGGAACCAATGGGATCCCATGCTGGTCCATTACAGGACCCTAAACAAATCCCTTCAATTTACCCCATTTTGAAGGGATTTAAAAAGCCAGAAGGCAAAAATGATGAAAATCCCTAATCCGGGATCTCCTGGGGCAGCGTTGGTCGGCAGGTTCATCAGGACAGAGACTGGCCAGGGCCAGGGCCCCCGGGCTCAACTCGCAGCAGGGGCCCGTGGCCAAGTGCACATGAGAGGGCAGAAGGGTCAGAGCCAGGAGAAAAGATATTTCTGGTTACCCTTGACAAGGAGGTCCCATGCACTGATTCCAAACCCTGCTGACGAAGTGCTAAGAGGGGCCGTGGTTGGACAGCACAGAGAGGGAGACGCAACCGTGGATGGGTTTACGGAAATTGCTATGTCTGACCAGGCTCTGTGTGAAGGGGTTTTGTCTCCTTGACCTGACTTTTTATGGGATTGGCTATTATGTGTGACTGGGGAACACTTCCCCTACCATGTATTGTACAACAGAAGGCATGTCAACCTGCCCTGGAGGCAATATTATTAATTGGACATGTAAATGGGAACCAACAAGATTGTCCGAGCTCACACAGGTCATTGCGTTCAGAGTGTACAGAACAGAAGCCGGAGAACTGTACAGACACAAATTCTATACCACAGCTCATGCTGGGAGTAGACGGCGGCTTATGGCAAGAGACTGTAAGTGGCCTCCCAGCGATGACCACTGGGATTTTGGACCAGAAAACTTCCTTCTGAGAGACAGTTACTAGCTGGATATTGGACTTTGATTGAAACTGCCTCTATGACTGAAAGACATAAGATAATCTTGAAACCTAAAATATCCACAATGTCTCAGCCAACATCAGATAACGGCTTTAATAGGGAGGGTTCCATAATAAAAAGGAAAAGTTTCATATGGGAACAATGCTGCCAAGGGACTGCGAGGAAGTCCTTGTGAGCAGGGAGCCTCTTTTCTAAGACCAACTTTGGGAAACACCTGAGAAGCTGCCAGATTCTATTTCCATTTGAGTGGTGCCCCGTGAACAGCTCTCTGTTGACCAACCGAGAGCCGCTTGGGTTATGGAAGGCAGTGCCAAGGAAAATGGACGGCATCCTGTTTGGAAGGCTGCCACTCAGGCAGAAGAAGGCAAAAGCGAATCAGCTTAGCAGGAGCCAGTTTGTTTGGGCTCTTTCTGACTCGCAAGTGGTGGCCAATGGCGTGGCCATCGGGCAGCGGGCAGTGGAAGCCTGGCCCAGGAAAGGGACCCCGGTGTGGCAGGTTGAAGTGGGAATCCCGACCAGCGCGTGCTCTTCACCGTAATCTGCATTGCTGTGCGTGTAGGATGCACAGGAAGAAGCCAGAAGCCACTGGAAACCAGGAGAGCAGACACGAGGAGAGAGGGGCTGGGTGACAGAGATGCACTCTACAGACCACGGGGAGGAAGTGGGGTCCTGCCGACGCCTTGGCCTCTGAAGTCCAGAGACAGTAAATTCCTGTGTGTGCTACTTGTCCTAACAGCCGGGAAACTGGGGCAGCCTGTTTGGGGCACAGCCCCATGGAGATCACTCTGGGAATTTGAGGGGTGCATGAAAGTCAGAGAGGTCAATGCCCACCAGCAAGGACACTTCCAGGCCTGGAGGATGCTGCAGTCGGTGAGAAGAGCCCCCACTGCAGTGGTACCCGCATCCGTGAAATGAGGGGACAGTGGGGGGCTGCACAGTGCAGAGGTGGGCTGAGTCTGCACTTACTCGTCTTGGGCCCTCCAAGACTCTAAACGCCAATAGGAACGGTCCTGGCTGTGTGCGGAGACAGGGCCAGCAGATGGCTCAGGGCAGGGTCCCCAGGGGAGGGTCCCGCAGAGCTGGTGAGCTGGCGACACCGGTAGCCAGAGGAGGCTTCAAACGGGTCCTGACAGGAACAGAGACCTGCTCCGAACTGGGCTTTACTGATCTTACCGTGGAGGCAAATGCTCTAAATACTGTGAAAGAACCAGGGCAGACGGTACTGCACGCGTTTGGACAGCTGCAGAGTAAGGAGCTCACTTTCATCCTCAGAGGGACGGTTTGGTAGAGAATTGGAAAGGACAACTGAAACGCTGGTGTCCAAACCGGGGGAAGATACGGCCGGAGGGGCTGCCTTACACGGCTTCTTCACGAGGTGTGCTCACACTCAGTGTGAGGGGCTGTGCCATTTTGGCAACGCGAGGGGTCCAGTGACCCAGACAGTTGATTCTGGCTGCGGCCGCGGAGACGGGAGCGATTGCAGCCACGGTCACCTGGCCGGAGGTCAGGCCAAGACCAAGCTGAGAGCTTGCCCTGGGGAATGGCCCCGACCGCGGCAAAGGCTCAGGTCCAGGGGGCACAGGCAGTGCTGCTGTTACACACGCTAAGAAGTGGACGTGGCTGTGGAACTGGTAATGGGTTCAGGCCGGAAGAATTCTGAGGAACTTGATGGAAAAGCCTAGATTGCTTTGAACAGACTGTCAGTAGAGATGTGGCTATTAGAGTCCATTCTGGTGAGAGCTCAGAAATAAATGAGGGGTGTGCAGTCGGTTGTTTCTTCTAGAGAATATGGATGTTAAAGGTCCTTCCAGTGAGGGCTGCGACGGGGTTACTGGAACCTGGAGGAAGGCCATCCTTGTTATAAAGCGGCAGAGAACTTGGTGGACTTTGTTCCGATGTCAGATGGAAGGTAGCGCTTGCAAGCGACTGTACATGGTTATCAGAGTTCAATCAGCAACTGTGAGGGCTGCAGTATCTCCGGTCAGCTCTGTTCCCACCGTACCCGGAGTCAGCTCAGACCCCACAGGTTATGCCCCACGCTCTGCAAGACACTCCTTCAGGCACCAGTCACATTTGGGGGTCCCCAGGGCCTCCCACACTTCTGACCAACTGGTATAAATTTGGGGGTTCCCACAAGCCTCTTGGGTTTGGTAATTCTCTAGAACTCACAGAACTCAGGAGAATGCTATACTTATGGCTATAGTTTTATTATAGCAGAAAAAGGTACAAATCAGAAGTCAGCAGAGGCTGGAGGGTCTCAGGTGCCTCCGTGTCCTCTCCACGTGGCCAGAACACGCCACCCCCAGCACAGAGATGCGTCTTATCCACCAGCCGAGAGCATCAGAGCTTCAGGGGCCTGACTCTGCAGGGGTCTCACCAGGCGTGATTGGTGGAATCGATTCCACGGGGTTGAGCTCAGTCTCTAGCCCCCGCCCTCCCAGAAGTCCAGGAGGTGGGCCGATGTGGAGGGGCTCAAAGCCCCGACCCCCTAACCACATGTTGGTCTTTCTGGTGGGGTCTCCCCACCCGAAGGCTGCAGGTGTGGCTGGTCCCATCCTGTAACTCTCAGGTGGTCCTGGGCCCACCACAAACAACACAAGATGCTCCTACCACAGGAGATTCCAAACATTCAGAGGTTGCTTCACCAGGAGCTGGGGACAAACACCAGCCAAGTTTTTCGTTACACTACAGTGATGAGCTTGGCTGCTTGCTGAGGTCACATCACCATGTGACAGGCAGGATGCAAGCCAAGGAATCCCAAGGGTTGTGGAGCAGCGCTTGGGAGAAGCACGGCCCTGCCTTGGTTGCCGGCCTCCAGACCGTGAGAGCACACGTTCCCATTGTCAAAGCCAGCCCATCAGGTGGTGTTTGTCAGAGCAGCAGGACAGCAGGACGGGGAGTGGAGGGGGGTCTCCACGGTGTGACCGTGAGTTCTTCCCCGAATCACCGCAACTGGCCTTGTGCCACCTGTTGCAGGGCCCTGGGAGCAGGGATGGCTCCTAAGCAAGAAAGAAACCCTAGCTCTATTTTTCATCCTTGTTATTAGAATTCTTAGGGGGGGTTTTGTCTTCACTTCATCTGGCAAAACTGGCGTTGACAGTGAACGCAGCTATGCTTCCTGGTGGTCCAGACCCCCACTAGCCCTGTGCCTGGGAACCCCCACCCTGCACAAACGGGAGGGGCCGAGGCAGGCCCTTGCTGCACTGGCATTGCTTCCACGTCCCTTCCAAAGGGGAAATGCTGGGGTGAAAACAAATGACAGAGTGACGAGCTGGTGTCAGAAGGGACCAGCCCTTTGCCGGGGTCCCCCGCGGAGCACGGGGGGTGCGTGTGACCACTCAGGCCAGGTGAGAGGAGCGGTCAGGCGGGGGCACTATGGTGGGACGGAAGGCGGCAGAGGGGGGTGTCCGGGCAGCTCCAGCAGCAGTGCAAGGGGTGGCACCCCCAGTGCAGAGTCGGCTTTGGTGGGATTCCAGGGCGATTCGAGTCCAGCCTCCCAGGGTGGGGCAGGGGAAGGCCATTAAAAAGTCACCCGGGAAAAGATGCAGAGACCAAAATAATTGCACCCCTTTGCAAATCTCCTTCAGCAAAGTCCGGCGATGTGTGGGAATGGACATTGGAGGAAGGTCATTCTGAATCTTCCTGGGTTGGCTCGATGACCAGAGACTCTGGGTCCGAGAGCTGGTGACATCCAGGGCCCTGCCATCTGCTCGCTCTGGTGATCAAAGCTCACATCCACACGGATGAAGTGAGAGGCTAGAGACTCCTCGGCTTAAGGAAGTAACTGGCACCCAAAGACCGACGGAGACAGGCTCACCGAATGCACCGGGCCCAACCCACTCAGCGTCCACTCCGCCCCGAGAAGTCTAATGGGACGTGAAGTCCCCCAGACGCGCAGGGGTTGAGGCGAGCAGCTCCGAGGAGGCTTCCAGCTGGGTGAAGAGACGCTGGGTGACCCCACGGGAGGAGGTGAGTGGTGTGGGCTGAGATCTGCGGCTCATGGCTGGGTCCCTGGGACAGAGGCACAGAGGACTGGATGTGTCTGGGCTTGAGCCGCGGCTGCAGGTCAAGTCCCTGAGGGAAAGGCCCAAGTCTGTCCTGCACAGCTTCCCCAGCCTTCCCTTGGGGAAGTGTGGCCACTGGCAGGGGCCACGTTCTGGACACTCTGATGTCCTCATAGTGCAAAGGTCAGAGTGGGGCTTTTGAGGTCAAGTGAGAAATGCATTTGGGGCCACAGCCCACCCCATGGTAACCCAGTGGGCATGTGAGTCTGTCCTGGGTTAAACCCCCTACCCCTGAGCACATCATCTGAAGAGATGTCTGAGCCACCGGCCAGTGGGTCACAGTCTCATGGAGGAAACCCCAGCTGAGGCTCCAGGGCCTCCCACTCCTGCTATCATTTAAGGCGACACCAGCTCCTCTGACAGATAAAACCCTAAACTTCAGTGGCTTGATACAATAGGTGTTTATTTTTTGCTCACAAAAAGTCTAGTGTGCAACATGGTTGGGGCTGGGGGCTCCCTGCTCCTCGCGGTCTGCAGGGACCCAGGCTAAGGGAAGCTGTGCCGTTGTCAACATGCGGGTTTGTCATCTGGATGCCACATCCAGCTGTCAGGACAGTGGAGACAGGGCATGAAGGAGGTTTTTGCCGTCAGGCCTGGTGGAGGCACCCATCGTTCCCACCCAGACCGATTCCAGAACATCGCGAGTGATGTGGCCCCACCTGGAAGCAGAAGGGGGTGGGAAATGTAGAACTTGCTGGAGTGTGGACCAGCTGTTGGGACACCAGCTTTCCAATTCCTCAGTGTCCTGACTTGGACGAGACCAGCTCTGTGTGGTACTGGGGACAGGGATGTACTTCTAGAAGCTCGGACTAACCCTTCTTGCTCTTCCAGTCCTTCCAATGATTTTGTAGGTACCAAGTCCCTTTATTAAATCTTTCTGCTCGAACTAGCCACAAGCGTGTCGATAATCTGTGCCTGAGCCACAGCTTTTGCAGCTGGTGACAGGGCAGTCAAGAACCTGACAGGCCCTGGTTGAGGGATTACTCAGGAGGACACGAGTGTGGCCAGGACCTGGGTGACGGGCAGTCGAGACCCAGACACCACAGTCCTCGCGAACGGCAGGAGGGGTGGCCGGGAGAACCAGCTGGATCCCGTCCACCTAGATGCAGGTGTTGGGGGGGTAAATGTTTTAAAATGCAGAATGTCCTTCTGTTCGCTTAGGCTTTCACTCATCATCTGTCCAGCAATCAATCACTAAGCACTTACGTGCACTAGAAAGGAGAACAGAGTTCCTACAATATATTCAAACCTCCTCCTCCGCGGCAAAACACCTGGAAATGCAGACTAAGATATAATAAACATTCTTTTAAATGTGTTGTTGAGCTGGAAAGAAAGCAAGAGATAGCCCAGAACGACGAGGAGACTGAAACCAGCACGAGAAGCGGGGGTGAAGTGTGGGGCATTTTTCAGCACCAGGAGCACAAAGCCTTAGGTTTCAACGGCAGCATAGGAGGCAAAGGTGAGGACTTGCGCCCACGCCACGCGAGAAGTTGGAAGTGGGACTAGCACAGAAAGCCAGGACTTTTGAAGACCCACAATCCTAGTGAAGGCTAGAAACACTAGTAAGAAAATATCTGCTCTCCAGGAAAGAGAAAAGAAAGATTTTGTAACTTCACCTCACCACCAGACAGAAATCAAAAGTCTTCCCCGAGAATTTGTAAGTATAGCCCTACCTTCAGATGGGTGTGGGTTTTAAGGACAGATGGCGTGAGGGGCGTGGAGATGGCCACGCTGAAAGCTTAACTTGAAATTGTTTGTTGATTGGCAGCACTGGGGCACTTGGCAGAAGAAAATCCAAATCATCTCCGAGAGTGCAAGGCCAACTTGCCCCCTCATGATTCCCACAGATTAAGATTAGCTATCATAAGATCACAATCTAAAATGAAACATGTCAGCATGTTAAAAATGTTTAGGAATGAAAGGGGCAATTGAAAACATGAACAAGGAATGAGAAACTACAATAAAAGATCTGAAAAATAAGAAAAGAATCTGATAGATTTGAAAAGGAACACAATATAACTTTTAGAAATGGAAAATATAATGATTGGAATTTCGATGGGCAGGTTAAGAAGCAGATTCGACGTGGCTAAAGAATCATGAACTGGAAAAAGGGTCTGAAGAAATTACCCAGAATACAGAATACACAGACCAGGAGACGGAGAACATTTTCAAGATGCTAGAATGAAAGGATTTAACCTTTTTATTATTATTATTTTTAATAGTCCCAGAGAGAGACAGTGGGGAGACGCAATATTCAAAAAGAATTTCCAGACTTGGTGAAAGGCGTAGATCTTCAGACTCAGGGCAAATAAAGCTGAACACCTGACACCGGGGTCCTAAACAGCCAGAAAGAGCGTGTTACCACAGAGAGGACAATTGGACAGGATTTGTTTTGAGGGCAACAATAGAACCCAGAGGGCAACAGAATATTAGCTTTAAAATGTGAAGTGTAAATGCCTGTTAATCTAAAGTTGTACACTAATAGTTGCCAATTCCAATACCCATTCTGCCTTCCTCCTCAGGAAAAGTGCCCTGATTTTGTAGGAGCAGCAATTTTGGGGTGTTTGGCTAAAAAAGGACCACATTTCCCACCCCACCCCCACCTTGCGGATTTGTTTCTGGCCAAAGAGATGTGGGCAGAGACACTGGGTGAGGTTTCAAAAAAGTTCCTTAGGTGGATCAGACATCCAAAACTCTCTGTGAACTAGGAATAGAAGAAAACTTTCTAAATCTGATAAAGGGCCTCTATCAAAAAACCTTCAGATAACAGCATATTTAATGCTGAAATATTGAACATTTCTCCCCTAAGATTTGGCCACATCTACACAACATTGTATTGGCAGTCCTTGCTGTCGCAATAAGGCAATAAATAAATAAATAAATAATAAATAATAAATAAAATTCAAAAGGAAGAAGTAAAAGCATCTTTATTTGCCGATGACCTGATTGCTTATGTAGCAAGTCCTAAGGGATCTACAAAAAAGATTAAAATTCTAGAAAACACAAACCAATAAATTTAGCAGTGTTGCCAGATACAAAGTTAAGGTACAAAAAAATCAATTGTATTTTTATCCACTGGCAACAATTAGACAAATTAAAAATTTCATTTGCAATAATGTGAAAGAACATAAAATTTTTAGTAATACATTCAATAAAATATGTAAGAACTCTACATTGAAAGCTACTAAACCTTGCTGGGATTAACTAAAGAAGATCAGAATAAATGAGGGATTACACCACATTCATGCATTGGGAGATTCAATATTGTTAAGATGTCCATGTTCCCCCAAATTATCTACAGATTCAATGAAATACCAGCTGAATTCTCAGCAGGTTTTTGTGTGTGCACAGCAATGGAAGAGCTGCATCTAAAATTCATATGGAAATGAAAATGACCTAGAATAACCAACACAATTAAAAAGGAACAAAGTTGTAAGACTTTCTGTCTGATTTCAAGACTTACTGTAAAGTTACAGAAAGCACGATAGTGTGGTGTTGGACAAAGAATTTTATAAATACAGATCCAAAGAACAGAATAGAGAATCTAGATACAGACCGACACATTTATGGTCAACTGATTTTCAATAAAGGCGTAAAGGCAATCAATGGGAAAGAAAAATCTTTTCAAAAAATGGTGTTGGAACACCCTAATACCCTCAAAGGGAAACATGAACCCCAATCTTTTCCTGACACTATAAATAAAAATTAACTCAAAATTAATCATAGATATAAATGTAAAATCTAATACTATAAAATTTCTAGATGAAACATAGGACAAAAGTTTTGTGACCTTGCAGTAGGCAAAGATTTATTAGGGCACAGAGAACATGAATCATAAAAGAAAAATAGATAAACTGGATTCCATAATAATAATGACAAACTTTTCCTCTTTGGAAGAGACTGTAATGAAAATGAAAAGACAAAGAATTTGAGAGAATTTTGTAATACATATATTATAAAAATCTTGTATCCAGAATATATAAAGAGCTTCTAAATTTCAGTAATATCAAACTACCTAATTTTAAAAACATGGGCAATAATAGACTTGAATAGACACTTCACAAAAGAAGATGCATGAATGGCCAATAAGCTCCTTAAAAGACGTTCAGCATCATTATTCTCCAGGAAAATGCAATTAAACCCACAATGAAATACCATTACACATCCATTAAAATGGTCAATATTCTTTTTAAAAAACTGACAATACCAAATGTTGGCAGGGATACAGAGGAACTGGGCAATGTTAGAATGTAAAATGGTACTATCATTCTGGAAAATTGATTGGCAGTTTCCTAAAAAATTACCATATATCTACCGTAAGATGTAGCCATTCTATTCCTAAGTATTCACTCAAGAGAAATGAACGCATGCATCTACACGAAAACTTGTACACAAATGTTCATAGTGGGTTTGTTCATAATAGTCCCAAAGTGGAAACAACCCAAATATGCAACAAGAGATGACTTGATAAGAAAAAGTGGTATTTTCATACAAAAGAATACTACTCAGAAAAAAAAGAATAAACTACTGATACACACAGCAACATGATATAAATCTCAAAAACATGAAAGAAGCTAGACACAAAAAAGTATAATTCCATTTATATAAAATTCTAGAGAACACAAACCAGTCTTTAGTGACAGGTTGGGCAAGGGGTAGAGGGAGGGCTGGGCGACAGAATGCCCGAGACGCCTCCGGGGTGGCAGCAGTGTTCCGTTTCTTGTTTATGGTGGGCGTCACAGGTGTGTACGTATCTGTCAAAACTCATGAAATTGTGCACTTTAACTGGGTAATGGAGTACACCGATCGTAAATTATACTTTAGTGACTGATAAAAATGGGGAAACTCCTTTGGGGACACACCTTATTTGCCTTTTTTTTTTTTTTAAGAGGCATTAACTTTTTATTCGGGGCTTACTTACAAGGAAATCGGAAATCAAAGTTGGTCACGTTCCTTGGATTCAAGAGCTGCTCTGAATGGCAGTGGGTTCAGAGCTCAATCTGAAGCTGCTACTCAAAGCAGGGTTGCCAGGGAGTGGTTTATAGGGGGATTAGGGCAAAGACATTCAAATGCGTATGAAGCCTGGGCGTGGGAAGGATCCATGGTAGCCAGCAGGCAGGAGGGGAGGCTTACAGGTTATCTTGTAGATAACAGGACCTCAGGGAGGAGGGAGTTTCAGGGGGAAGATGAGTTATAGATTACACACAGCACCGGAGGCCTGATCCCACAAGGAGAGTGGGTCAAACCCTGAGTGGCCTGGGTCATGCAGCTGCTGTGTGGACGGGCTTCAAGGCCCTTGGGGAAGGCCCTGGGCCCTGGGCTCCCACAGTCCATCCCCATGCAGCAATCTGCATTGACCAAAGGACAGACATTGCATCCATAATTCAGAACAACAAAACAGTAAACAACAGAGCTCAAGTAAACCAGTACATATGGACAGTGATCCTATTAATAAGCGGTGCCACGGCCAAGTCAAAGAATTCAACCATTTGGACAAAAGATCATCAGATAAATGTTCAATATTTTGTAGATAGACTCATTACATTTTACCTAACTTTGACTACAGAAATAAATTCCCCTTTCTGCAAACTTCTGCAACTTTCTGTATCCATTCAGGTTTTCTACTACATTTTCTCTTTTTCTTCATTCTGAAACAACCAGTCATTTAGGACAAAACTATTTTCTTTTTCCTTTTAATACAAAACATCCTTTATACCTCTTATACTTAAGTTGCCAAAATAATTTTTTGCTTGAAACTGTTTTCAAGCAAACATTCTACAGCCAACAATTACCACTAAAATTAAAACTTGTTAGACTAATGCTAAATACTTAAAACACTTTAGTTAATGCATTATTGAAACAGTAATATACAGTTTTTAACAAGAATTAATGGCACATGTAGGCATTAAACTGGAAGGTTGTGTGGTTTAATAATATATAAGCTAAGTTTTCATTAGTAGATAGAAGAGTTTCAGGTGGGGAGGTTTTAAATAGTGTATTTTCTCCCCCTGCAGGGAGCCCTTCAGGGTCAGATCTACAATCAGTTTGGGGCACAATCAGTGTTCACAAAGTTATGCAAACAGTCCCCTGAGGGATGGGGTCCCAGACTGGTAACACAAATAACTTCTGGCATTTTATGTAATTCTAATACCCCATAGGTTTAGGATTCTCAACCAGCATAGCTCTATGGGCTGAACCAGAGCCAACTGACCGTATTTTCCCCAATTTTGTACTTTTTCCAACCCCTCAACCCCGGTTCCTCCAAGAGGCTGGCATGATGGCTGGAGCTGCAGCAGCCACTCTGCTACCAATGTCTGTGCCCCACTGCTCCACCCCAGCCATGGACTGCCGCCTCCTCACTCCTAATTACGCAAAGGAGAAATAAAGCCCAGTCATTTTAGGCCAAAGATACATGCAGGGGAAACCCAATATCTAAGAATGAGGTGAAGTAAAGACATTTTAGGATAGACAAAACTGGGATATAGCCCCACAAAATGAGATTTTGAAGAATGGTCTTCAAGAAGAAGGAAAATCATCCCAGAAGGAAGGTATGAGATAAAAGAATGATGAGCAAAGAAATTGCTAAACGTGGATAAGCCTAAAAGAAGATGCCTAGTGAAAGAGGCAAAACTGCCTACCTGAGGAAGGGGTGAGTAAATAACATAGACTATGAAATGTGGGGAAAATAGAAGGTGAGATTATAGAAGACTAATACAGAATAACAGAATAGTAAAATGCAAGAAAGAAGGAGATTATTAGGTTGGCTGCTGCACAAACTCCTCACTGGTGTGGGAGAAGTGACTCTGGGGTCAGGAGCAGTGTGGCCACGGGGCCATACGTGCCCGTGTGCTGTCCCGCCCAGGTGTTTGCGGGGCTGTGGAGCGTGGGGTGGGTTTGGGTGGAGGCACCTTTGCCTGCAGCTCTGGGTCCTGCTAAGTCATCTGGGATCTCCGTGTCCACTCTTGTGCTCACCCCTGAAATGCACCCAGGCTTGGAGAAGACAGGCAGCCCGAGGCCCTCCTGCTTCTGCCGGCGGAGGGCCACTCAGAGCAGCAGGCTGGCTGTGTATGAGTCCGCTTCACTTGACCCGTCTGATCCTTTTACTTGTAACTCAAGAACTGTTTAAAAATAATTCATACATTTCCTTTATTTGTGGATTCTGAGAAAAGCATGTTGTAGTTTCTTACTAAAACTGTGATGTTTCTCAATTATTTCCAATATTCACTTAAGAAACTCTAGTCTGTGCTATTCAAAGGATAGATCTTCCTCCCTCCCTCCCTTTCTTCCACCCAGTTCAAAAAATCAGTCTTTTAAAAGATTTATCCAATTCAGATTGATTGAGACTGCTATTTTGTTTCACAATTTCTATACATTATTGTGACAGCATGTCAAAGAGGACTTTTCCTACTGTCACGGAATTACAGCTATGACGGAAGCCCAAGAGAAGAGGTGCTGAGGAGCCTCGGAACCCAGGGCCAGGTCCCCCCAAGACTTGTTAAGAGTCTTAAGAGCTTTGCACAGTATCTGGAATCCACCAGGAGAGAGGCAAACCCTGATCCTCATTTCACTCCACACACAAAACCACACCAGAAGGACCAGCCAAACGTCAAAGGAAAACAAGAAAGCTCCTGAGAGGCAACAGACGAGTCTTCACCATATACTTTCAAACAGGACACAGAGCGCTGATCCTAAAGGAAAACACACTGTCAATCAAGAGGCCCCGGGAAGACATGGAAAAGTCACCCACAGATAGGACGCTGAATAGCTTGGTGGAAACAAGGACAAGGTTTCATCTTGTGGTTTTGGAGACCTCAGAAATTGAGTCCCACAGGCCGTGCTTTCCCGGTGGGTGCTGCGATCTTCAGGACCCCTGGCCGGCGCCTCCGCCCCACTGTGGGCTCAGCACCCGATCCCCACCCAGAACTCCTCTCACCGTAGGGACCCAGCCTGAGGGACCCAGGCCCACCCTAGCCCCATTCGGCCTCCTCTAGAAAGGTCCTTTGGATCTCCCATCCCCAGTGCGCCCTTGACTGAGATAACGCCTGCGGGCCCTGTCTGCGGACGGCTCTCCCGACCGTCTCTGTCCTCCCACTAAAGGACTAAATTAAAAAGGCAGACGCTACTGTCTCCCCGAAGACACGCTGAGGCCCTGACCCCGGGACCTGTGCACGTGACCATGGGGTCACCGCTGACAGGATCAGGGGGGCCCTTAACCCACATGCCGCGTCCTCATAAGAAGGGTGACGGAGGGGCAGTGCTGGGGGCTGCCACACCCCGATGCCGGCCTCCAGCCTCCGGACCCGGCTGTCTGAAGCCCCTGGTTTGCGCTGCTTCGTTTCGGCGGCCCCAGGTCACCGAGACGGGCCCGAGCGGCTGTATCCGCTGGCGCTGTACAAACACCCGCTCCGCTCGGCAGGGTCACCCCAGGCGGCCGTGCCCACGTCCACCCAGAACACGGCAGAAGTGCTCCCGGGGACCCTGACCTGGAGACGACAGACCCACCACCAGGGACCCCGAGACGGGGGCGTCGGCCGACCCCGCGCGCTGCCCAGGGGGCGTCACAGGCACGACTGGGTGGAGGAAGCCGGCCCCACAGCCAGCGCGACGCGCAGCTTCGATCACGTCGAGTCAGGGACAGACAAGACTCGCCAGCGGCGCCAGGACGCAGCAGCTGCTCCCGGGAGAGCCGCGTCTGCGGGGCGCTGGGGCGCGGGGGACGGAGCCACGTCCCGCTTCCTCATCTGCTTGCGTTTGTGAAAATGTATCAAGCTACACGCTTACGATTTGTGTACTTTTTGTATAAATGTTTCAATTCAATACAAAGTTCACTTAAAACAAAAGACGGCGTCCCTGGCAAGGAGCTAGCGCAAGAAATTAGCCATTATTATAATTACTCTGTCTTTTTGCTCCAAACCTTGGTATTTTATATCACTAATTAAGTTTTCAGCTTTGTCTATTCTGCTATTTCACCCGTTTACTGAGGGTTTTAAGAAATGAGTGTGAGTGCTGTGACTCTGTAGGAACCCTATTACTCCCCGAGCCTGGCACAGGCTGTGGCGGCTCCGTGGGGTTTGTTCTCCTCAGGCAGCCGGTAGGCCAGGGGTCCCCCGTAACTGGAGCTGGAAGCTAAGCCCTGCCGCTCTGCGCCTGCTCCGCTCTGCCGGCCTGGGGGTCTCTCCGGCCCCTCCCCTTTACTCACCGCCCTGGGGGGCCCCCGCTGCCCCCTCCTTCTCCAGAGGCCCTCATGGGCATTGGCCTTTCCCTCTGCCAGACCCCATCAGTGACACATCTTCCAGGAATTCCTCTAAGTTTCCACTGCATTCACGCCGCGTGTCCCTGTGTTCTGATGCTGGGATGGATTAATTATTTAAAAATATACATAGCAGTTGGATTGTCATAGCAGTTGGAGGGAGGGAGGAGAGACGTGTGGTTAACATGCACAGACTTGAATGAAAGGCGACTGGGATACTTTCATATAATATTAACATTACTAAGGCAATGTCACTTCAACAAGACAAAGATTTCTCACTTCTAATTTCACATTCCAATGTCAAAATAATATTTGAAATCTAACGCTCTTTCTGAGAGTGGCAACAACGGCCAGCCGTCCCTCCACACTGCGCCGAGGGCACTGCTGTGCGGCGCGGCCACTGGATGCTCTCCTTTGGTTGAAATAATAGAAATCAGAAAATCTGAACTGGCAGCATGGAGAGAATAACATTTGAACATTTGCTAAATACCAGGCCCTCTTACCTCAGCTGGCCTCAGCTGGCCTCAGCTGGCCTCACCTGGCCTTGCAGGAGGCACCTCGCCTTGTACCCGGCAGCACTCAAGGAAAACAACAGGATGAGTGGGGAAGGGAACAAGTACACTCTTGCCCCCCATTACCAGAGTGGATGGGAGACGTAGGGAGTTAGGAAAGTCTCCCAGGCCCCTGGGTACTTGGTGGCCAAGCTGGGTTCGAGTCGCAGCCACCCTCTGGCTGCACCGTGTGAACTTTCCACCCAGAAGGGGTGAAGTTCACAGACTCCTGCCACCGAACTGCAAGGAAAGCTCAAGGCTGTTGGATTTCAGGGATTAAAATTCAGGACTCAGTTTCAGACCTTCCTGTCTCCAACCCAAGTTTCCCTGGGTGCGGCTTCTTTCTAAAGGCTCCAGTGGCTCCCGAGTTCACTCCTTTCCTCGGTGACCCCAGGGTGGAGAAGAGTATCTCCCTCAGTGACAAGTGGCAAACTCCCAGGGAAAGTTCTTGCCGGCCCCACTGGGGTCACAGGCCCCTGACGGGGCTCACGGTCAGGTTCCCTGCTTCTGAGCCCAGGAGAGTGACAGTGGCTTGCTCATGGACGACCGAGTGGGCTGATACACCAGGGTGCTGAGAATGACGTGCAAATGTTCTAACTCTCAGTGAGCAGGTGGGATGGCGGCTGCACTCGTCTCCTGGGGCTCCCACAACAAGCACCACCTGTGGGGGGCTCCCGTCAGCATAAGTCTCCTCTCCCCATTCAGGAGCCAGAAGTCTGCAGCGAAGCCTCGAGGAGGCTCCTTCCTGCTCCCTCCAGCCTCCAGGTGGCCCAGTCTCTGCCTCCGTCTGTCTTCTTTTCTACAAGGGCATCAGCCATGCCCCAGGCTTCTTCATCTTAGCCCGATGACATCTGCAACTAAGGCCGCGTTCAGGGGTGCAGGGCGTCGGGACTTCTGCACAGCCTGTTCTGAGGGATGCCGGCCGGTCCACATGTTGATGATGTAAGAAGATGGAATTTCCATCTGGACCCCACCCTTGGAGGAAAAATGCTTTTCCTGTAAAGATGGAGAAGTTCCAGGTGGACAAAAACATGTACAACCAAAAACTTTATGAAAGTCACTCAAATGAAAAAGAAATATATAATGAGATTTATGAAAAAAATTATTTTTCCAGCAAAATTGTGGGCAGAATAACTTTAAAAACTCAGTTAAAAGAAAGAACTGGACATGACAGACATGATGCCATGAACAGCCTTTAGACAAGCATAACTGAGACTCCAGAGGGGAAGGGAAGTCCCAGGGGCCAAAACCAAAGTGGGGCAGAAAACCAGGTGGGAGACCATGTGCTGGCCATCGCCACCAGGGCTGGAGAAAAGGCCTTGAGCCCAGTGAGAAAAGGAGTGGAGTCTGGCCTCAGAGAAAGAGGAGTACAAGAAAATCATTTTCCCACCAGTCCAGGAAGACAGCAGCGACGTTTGTCTGTCTCTTGCCAGGGTCCGGGTGAAGATATATGGTCTGCCTGTGAGACTGTGGAAACCACTGCCTGTCCCATCCAGTCTGGGTTACGTTACCCTTTGTGGTCCCCAGGGCCACTGAGCCAAGAAATTGCACAAAAAAGCCCTGGCTGGTGGCACCCTCTCCCAAAGGCCATGTTGAGGCTGTCCAGAACTCCCACATAAATCCAGTCCCAACATGAGCTCATCCCCCAAAGCCAGAGAAATCTCACAGGAATAGTCGAGAGTGACTAAGAGAGTCAGCAGTCACCACAAATGAAGGGCTAGAACATCAAAAAAAATTCATATAATAGAACCATTGGCTGGAAATTACAAAATAAGTAGTTTTAGAATGATTGAAGGCACAAGAAGAAATTATAAAACTGCATTAAAAAAAGAAATAATCATTTGGAAAAGAAGAACAACGTTGGAAGATGCACACTTCCTGATTTCAAATTGTACTGCAAAGCTACAGCAATCAAAACAGGGTGGTTCTGGCATAAGGATAGACAAATAGACCAAGGGACAGGTTGACAGTCCAGAAATAGACTCACACATCTATGGCCACTTGATTTTTGACAAGGGTGCTGGGTACATGCAATGGGGGAAGGAACAGTCTCTTCAACAAATGGTGTTGGGAAAACTGGAGATGCAAAAGAGTAAAGTTAGACCCCCTACCTCACACCATATATAAAATTCAACTCAAAGTGGATCAAGGACCTAAATATAAGAGGTAAAACAATAAAACTCTTAGAGGATAACAGAGGGGTTTCATGACCTGGGATTTGTCAATGGGTTCTTAGATATGACACCAAAGTAAGAGCAATAAAAGAAACAACAGATAAATTTGACTTCATTTAAATTAAAAACTTTTCTCTTTATAAAGAAATTATCAAGGAAGGGAAAGACAATCTACAGAATGGGAGAAAATACCTACAACCCATATATAAGACAAGGGCCCAACATCCAGAATATATAAAGAACTTTTTACAACACAATGACAAAAACACAAACAACCCAATTTAAAAATGGGCAAAGGACTTGAATAGCCATTTCTCCAAAGAAGATATACAAATGACCAATAAGCACATGAAAAGGTGCTCAACATCATTAGCCTTTAGGGAAATGCAATTCAAACCGAGATACCACTGCACACCCACAAGGATGGCTATTACTTAAAAAATAGAAAATAACATGTCTTGGCAAGGAGGTGGACAAACTGGAACCCAAGTGCATTGTTGGTGGGAATGTAAAACGGTGCTTTCTGTGGAAAGCACCATGGTGGTTCCTCAAAAAGTTAAATATAGAATCACCATATGAACCAGAAATTCCACCCAAAGAAAGTGCAAGCAGGGTCTCACCTACTTTTACACCAGTTTTTATAGCAGCATCATTTACAATAGCCAAAAGGTGGAAACAACCCAAGTGTTCATCAACAAATGAATAGATCAACAAAATGTGGTATATACACTCAATGAAATATCTGGCCCTAAGAAAGAATCAAGTTCTGAAACATGGTGCAACTCCTTTAAAACATCATGCTCAGTGAAATAAACAAGGCACATAAGGGCAAATATTTATGATACTGCTTACAAATTCACAGGGAAAGAACGCAGATTAGCAGTTACCAGGGGAAGGGGGTAAAAGGGAAGGGAGAGTAAAAAAACAAAACCTTATAAAAGGGGGGTAGGTGGGCAGAGAACACTCAAGTGAGAAAAAGTGAGCGTTAAAAAAGAAGAAGCAGTGCTCGCTTCAGCAGCACATATACTAAAATTGGAACAATACAGAGATTAGCATGGCCCCTACGCAAGAATGACACGTAAATTCATGAAGCATTCCATATATTCGCACAGCTCCCAGAGCATCGATCCTTTGCTGGTTATCACTGAGGAAACGACATATGCCAAAGCAACATGTATGGCATCTAATATTAAAGCTGTGATTTTCTGGCCATAGGCTTAAAAAAAAGAGAGAGAGAACAAGCAGATTTGAAGATGTACCAATGGATGTCCTGGATTGAATAGTGTGCCCTCAAACTTCTGGTTCATCCAGGACCTCAGAATGTGACCTTATTAGGAAATAAGGTCTTTGCAGATGATATTAGTTAAGTTCTATGCATCATACCAGATTACTGTGGGCCCTGGTTCAACATGACTGGTGCCTTAAAAGAAGATGGAAATTTGAGCACAGACAGAAAGAGGGGAGAGCACCATGTGTTGACAGGCAGATTGTGGACTTAGGCTGCCCCCAGCCAAGGATGCCTACAACTACCAGAAGCAGGACGCGGCAGTGGAACAGCCCCTCCCCAGAGACGTCAGCGGGAGCAGGACCCACTAAGCCTTGGTTTCTGACTTTGGCCTCCGGAACTGTGGGAGAATAGATTTCTGTTCTAAGCCGACCCTAGGAAATGAATATAATGGGATGAACAGCATATCAGACACAGTCAAAGAGATAGTCAGTGATATGGAAGTGAAGACTGAGAAAATCACCCAGAATACAGCACCCAGAGAAAAGTCTCCAAATTACTGAGAGAAAATTAACTGCCAATTTAGAATCCTATAGTGTCTGCCATATTTCAAGAATGAGGGCAAAATGATGACATTTTCAAGGAAGGACTAAGAGAATTTGTCACTAGCAGGCATTAATTGAAAACACCTCTACAGGATATACTTTCAGGAAGAAGGAAACTGAACCTAGAAGGGAGGAGTGCAGTGCAAGAATGAACGGTGAGTAAAGAAATTGGTTAACACAGCACAGAGAAAAAAGGGACAACAGAAAAATAAGATGCTAACAACATCGTTAATTGCCATAAACACACTGTTAAAGGTTGAAAATTGTCAGATTGGATTTAAAAAAAATCTAGTTACATTTACTATTTACCAGAAACACACCTAAGAATATGACAGAGAAAGAATAAAGGGAAAATGATGGAAAAAGATATATGAAGCCAATATTCATCAACGAAGCAGCTGTAATTATATTAACTGTAGGAAAAAAATTAAATTAAGGTAAAAATCATCTTAAGGATAAAATGGGGTACCATATAATGAAGGAAGGAACAATTTATCAGGGGCTGTTATAATTCTAAACTTATATGCACTTAATACAGCCTCAGAATATATAAAACCAAAGTTGGCAAAACTTTCAAGGAGAAACTAATAAAGCCACTGTCAAATCAGAGATGAACACACCTCTTTGGTAAATTATAAATCAAGCAGAAAAAGAATTAGAAAGGGTATAGAAGGTTTTTATAACACAATTAATAACTCCTATTGAACAGATAAGAAACTTTTTCTTAAAAAATTGATAATCTACAAGGCTGCAAAGAAAGTCTTCAGTGAAACAAAGGAAAACAACCGGTATAACATCTTTCTGACCACAAAGCAGTAAAGCAAGAAGTCAGAAACCGAACATTATTTTCCCCTTGCCCCAAGCCTAATATATGTTTGAAAATTTAAACAGGCAGACTATTCAATAACTCCCAAGTCAAAGGAATATTAAAACTGGTATTAGAAAATCAGAACAATATGAAATTTAGCACATTTACATATAAAGATTTAAGGGACATAGCAAAAGTGGTAGTTGGAAATTTTATAGCCTTAAATGCTTATGTCACAAAAGAGAATGACTAAACAGTAATGAGCTAAAGATTCAGTCCAAGAAAGAAGAGAAAGAATCATAACAAAATAAAAAAGAGAGAGAGAGATGAACATAAGAACAGAATAATACAAAATAGAAAACAGATTTTCAATAAAATGAAAAGCTGATTCTTTGGAAATAGATTTGTATTCCTAGGAAAACAAAATTTAACAAATCAGACTCAGGATGAGAAAGAAAATCTGAATATACCTATAAATATTAAAGAACTAGAAACAGAAAAAAAAAAAAACCAGATCCAGACAGTGCCGCGGTCAAGTTTAACTAAGTGTTTAAGGGATTCTGGTCTTACACCACCTGCTCTGGGGCTTGGGAGACAGTGCTAAGCAGAAGAGAAACCTGGGTGTGGGCCGCCTGTAGTCGGAGGTTGCAGCTGTGGTTTATCCGTCACCCAGCCTGTGCTGAGCCTCTGCTCCGCTCCACGGGCTTGTTCCAGGGGCCGGGGACAGCAGGGCCTGCCCCCAGGGAGCTCTAAACAGGACATAACAGCCAGGGAGGATACAGCATACTAGAAGGCAATAGAAAGAAAGTAGATCAGAATGGGGGTGAGAGCATGGTGGGGGGGACACTTACGGCCAGGTGAGACGGGAAAAACACCTGTAGGGTGGTTCCAGGGCAGTGACGCCTACGGGAGGATCCCGGCCAGGCTGGGAGGACAGTGGACCCAGCGAGTGGGAGGGGAGGTCCCGAGGGTGGGGTGGTGAGGGCCAGCCCCGAGCACACGTGCAGCAACC
>PVKY010001408.1:0-32306 GCA_004027775.1 Bradypus variegatus
CCCCACCACAAGCAAGAACCACCCAGCAGAGCACAACTCACAGAACCACAAGAGAGAACAGTTAATTGTTTTAAGCCACTGCGATTTGGGGTGTTATGTAGGAGTAGATAATTGGGCCCTGGGCTGCCTCCAATGGCTTCTGTAAGGTGAATACAGACGATGTGCCCCTGATCTTAAATATGTGACTGCAATTCGGGGATTCCCTAAAGGCGATGGGTGGATGTAGCAATGTGTCGAGACCCAGGAGGTATCCAGCAGATGGCAAACCTAGCAGGACAAACTGTAGTCTCTTTTAGGCCTGCTCAGTGCAAAGAGGAGCTGAAACCAGGCTCACAGGGGTGTTGTGACAAATCAAAGAAATCACGGAGGCAAAGCCCTCAACACAGGGCTGAACACATAGTAGCTGTCCCAAAAATCTTAGCTGTAACTCATTCATCATGTGGGTCAACAGTTAAAATGCTTTTGGCTACGGGTAAGAGGACTCAAATCAAAAGGGCTCAAATCACAGGGAAATGCACTATTTCAAACAGAATGAAATCTAGAGGTAGGGTGGGTCCATGGGTGTTAAATTAATTAATTTACCCACCCAAACCTTGTTAAAGATTTTAGACTTTAATTAAAAATTTTACTTAAAAATACATATTTATTGTGTGCCAACTCTTATAAGACCTGGAGATACAGCAGTGAAGAAAACAGAGTCCCCTGTTTAGGTGGCTCAGTGACATTATCAAGAACTTAGGTCCTTTCCCTTTTCTGCCATGCCATCCTCAGCATGACAGCTGAGTCATCAGCTGGTGGCCTCTGCCCTATTATCACTTCCTTACATGGCATACTCAGAGGCAGAACAAGTTTTTCTAAAATTCAACTTTATTGAGGTACAATTTACATGTAATAAAACACACCCATTTTAAGTATACAGTGCAACAAATCCCCAATGATTCCCTTGTCCCTTGCTTTTTTTGAAATATAGTTTTACCATACTTTTTGTATGCATAAGCAGTGTTTCCTTTTGCTTTGGTTTGAGGCTTATCAAAAATAGTATCATCCCATGTGGAGTCTTCTGAATTTTGCTTCATTCATTCAACATTGTTTCTAAGATTCACCCATTTCTTATGTATCTGTAGTTCCTTTTCATTGCTGTATAATATTCCATCACATGAATATACAATTTTTCCATTCTTCTTTTATTGGGCATCAGGGTTGCTGTGACGCTGTGAACTTTCCTGGATGTCCCACCTCATGCATGTGGTCAGGTAAGTGGCTAGGAACGGAGATGCTGAGTGCAAGGTACTCAGATCTCCTGCTCAGCTGAACGCGGGTCTGACTTGTACTCCCAGCAGCAGCATAAAAGACCTCTGCTGAGAACCCCCATCCTCTCCTAATTTTTGTTAATTTGAGGATGTAAAATAAACTGTCTGGCCTTTGTCTTTTTTGTTTCTTTAGATGTTTATATATAATTCAGATGAGTGGGACCAGAAAATCGAGAAGGGAATTTCATTAGTTTGCAAGCAACAATTATAATAATGACCCTCTGGTGATGGCAGCGCAGGGGGATGAAGGACGGATGTGACGGGCAGGGAGGAGTGGGGCCCTGGCCTGGAGGTCATGGAGGACAAGGACTACCGGGTGGGATTCGCCTGGGGCAGAGATGACCTTAATTCGTCTTTTGCTGCTAACCGATAAGGTTGAGCAACTTTTCATATCAAATAAATTGTAAAACTATTGAAGAAATAGAAGAATATCAAAACAAAAGAATAATGACTTTGTTAACGGCAATTTTTTAAAAAATCAGTGTTTCTATGCAATTAGAAAAAAATGGATAAGGGAAATAGACTGGAAAAAATCTTTTTATCAAAAGCTATGTCATACCAAAAACTGACCCAAAAGACCAAAGAAAATGTCATGTTCCCATTGACAGAGGACAGATGCCAAGAGAGGAGCTACAGGTAGTTCATAGACAGGGAGGCAGAAGGACAATTTTCCGAAGAGACAGATGAGATCACGGCCTGTCAGCGTAGGAGAAGCAGGCCAGTGTTGCCCTGCGTCAGGACACACAGCCAGGCAGGACCTCTAGAGGGGGCGTCACAGGCCAGCGCACGAGTTGTACAATGTGCACGGCCCACATCTTACTTGGCATTTATTAATTCAGTTAACTAATATTTACTGACTCTGTGTTGGGTTCTGAAGATAAAGTGGTGAGCAAGACAGACTTTGCCCCCATCCTCATGGCCTGAACAGTCTAAAGAAGGAGATAAGCTGCATTTGCTGATGTCCCAGATGGCGGTCAGGCTGGGATGGGGCCTCGGCAGGGGGACGGGGCTGGGATGGGGACACCCACGGAGCTGCAGAAGCCCCAGACACGCACCCGACCCATCCTGGAGAAGGAAACCTCGAAGTTGAGACCTGAAACATACATGGAATTAGTTGTGAATAGGCAGGTAAGGAAAAGAAAGGTTCTCCTTAAAGGGGAACTGGCAAGGGCAAATGCTTCAAGGTGAGAGGGGTCGGAAGTGTCCTAGACTAGCACTGTCCGGAAGAAACATAATGTAGGCCACAAATGTGAGCCACATACATGATTTTAAATTTTCTAGTAGCCGTATTAGGGGGAAAAAAAAGGAACATGTGAAATTAATAATATATTTTATTTAAGCCAGTATATCCAAAATATTACCGTATCAACATATAATGAATATAAAGTTATTAATGAGCTATTTTACATTCTTTTAATACCAAGTCTCGGAAGTCTGGTGGGTATTTTATACTCACAGCACATATCAGTTCACACTAGCCACATTTTAAGTGCTCCCCCCACCATAGCGGCTACAGCTGGGCAGCACAGAAAGACCCTTGCTGCTCAAAGCATTGGCATCACCTGGGAGCATGTTAGAAATGCAGACTCTCAGGCCCCTCTCCAGACCTATTGAATCAGAATCTGCTTTTTAACAAGATGGCAGGGGATTCTTTTGCCCGCCACGTCGCAGTTCTGCCCAGGATACTTCCGTGGCTTCCTACTGCCCTCAGATCAAAGCCCAGCTATTGAGTTTGGCGTGCATTCATTCATTCGTTCAGCACAGCGTTACTGAGTGCCAGGCCCTGTGCCGGTGATACTGGGGACATGGCAGGGAGGAAGACCCAATTCCCGCCCTCACAGAGCTCCCAGGCAATTAAGTACCCAAATTGTTGTTCTGTTTCACCTACGATAAAGCTAACTGTGCTTGGGGTGAAGTTACGGCGGACAAGGAGTGAGTGCGCAGGAGGGCTGACCCGGCTTGGAGGGGAGGTAGGATCCAGAAAATAACCCAAATAAGGGAAGAGGCCACGATCATGGCAAAAAGCCACACGCAGATTAAATGTCCTACTGAGGGGACAGGCTTGCCAAGGCAACCCCAGCCTGCCACGGTCGTTAAGAGGGATCGTTTTCAGGCTTCAGAGCGGTGTGGGGAAAGGCCACGTGTATAGGGTTACGGGAAAGGAGCCAGGGACGCGCCAGGTGATAACATCACTCCCTGCGCCGACCTGTCTGCATTTGGAAAACAAGGGAAAGGGAACGGAGAATTAGGAGGGAAGCCAATTTGCCAGCAGGGGAAGTCTCTTTGTATTTTAAAAATTTCCTTCAATAAACATCTGGATTTGCTTTAAATAACTGAACAGGGTAGAAA
Organism: Bradypus variegatus; assembly: GCA_004027775.1. NCBI lineage: Eukaryota > Metazoa > Chordata > Mammalia > Pilosa > Bradypodidae > Bradypus > Bradypus variegatus. The sequence goes on from PVKY010001408.1 coordinate 3,660, forward strand.
ACTGCAGGATGTACAAGGAACAAGAATGGCCATATGCTGCTATCTGCTGAGGCTGGGCGGTGGGGACAAAGGTGTTCTTTAGGCTTTTCTCTCTGCAATTGTAGATGTTTGAAATTTCCCCTGAACAAACAGATTAAAATGTTTCTTTACAGATAATTGGGGATATTGAAAAGGATTTTTGATAGCTGGAAAATAAAGTGATTTATGCAAGATCAGAAATATGTGTGCCCTTCTCTGCAAAATGGAATCAAGGAGAAAGGTAGAGAGCAGGGTGGGGTTAAAGGCAGGGAGCCTGGGACCAGGATGCCTGGGTTCAAATCCTGGTGCTGCCACTTACTCGCTGTGGAAACTGAAGCAATTTATTTTAAACTGTAGATGACTCCATTTCCTCACTGAAGAAACGGGATAATAACAGTAGTTAGGTCCTACGGGCTGTGTGAGGGCTGCTGAGTTAATGCATGGAAAGGGTTAGAACAGTGCCTGGCCTGAAGGCACCATATAAATGCTGGCGCTTATTATTAAAGCACTTGCTAGATTTAAAACTGGAAAATGGCTCAGAGCAGATGCACTTGTGGTTCCTTTATGCTGAATTCATTGTCCCAACAGTCACCAACATCAGAGTAGAACACAAGACTTCTCCCAATGCCAATATACTTAGTAACCTTCCTTTTACGTGCACAAAATCCAAAGATTTCCCCAAATGCCTGGGGAAACACTGTTGCGATAAGTCATGTTTATAATGATAATTGTGAAAATTCATGACAGTTTGAAAATTCCCTCAGTTGATGTGATTCAAGAGGAAGCTTACAACCTCCCCTTAAGTGTTCACTCTGGCCAAGCTGTTCTAGTGTAAGGAGAAATCTCTCTCTTCTCTCCCCACCACTATAGAATTTTTAAATTAATAAGGTGATTCTGGGAAGCTTTTTTCCCCGTAAGCTCAAACACGATGCAGATTTTTTTGTCTCATTTTCCCCCCCAACTACTGGCTTTATGTTAGTATTTAGTTAAAACATACTCACTGGAAGAAAAAAAAAAAACGAAAGAAAAGTAAAGCTCATCCCTTCTTTTCCGTTTTAGTCACTATCCTTACAGATGATGCTGTGTGGGATTAGCTTCAAAATACTCTGAGTGGAGAGAAAGTGGCTGGGGGTGTGGATGGGCAGGACGGGCTGGGCTGGGGGCTGTTGGGGCTGGGTGAGGGGCCGCACAGAGGCCCAGTGAGAGCACGGCTCATGTTCAAGGCAATGAAAGAAGGCAGCCAGTGGGGAGAGACTGGGGAAGGTCAGAGGCCAGGGGACACCGAGCCTTCGGTATCAGGCTAAGGAGTCTGGACCTTGTCCTAAGGACACTGGGGAAACCTGGCAGGGCTTCAAGCAGGAGAAGGAAGGTCATGGTCAGATCTGTGCTTCAAAAAGACCCCTCTTAACTGCCAAGTGGAGGTGGGTTAAAGGGTGGGATAGGAGGCCTGGCGCTGAGGGAAAAGGCCAGGGCAGCAGGAGAGGAGGGGGCTGGCCCAGGGAAGAGCTGTGGTGTGTGTGTGTGTGTGCTGGGGTGTGTGTGTGTGTGGTTAAAGGGTGGGATAGGAGGAGGGGGCTGGCCCAGGGAAGAGCTGGTGTGTGTGTGTGTGTGTGTGTGTGTGGCAAGTGTGACAGATGTCCTGGGTGTATGCGATGGGGGCAGGTGTGACAGATGTCCTGGAGCTGGGGTTGGGTGTGTGTGTGTGTATGCAATGGGGGCAGGTGTGACAGATGTCCTGGAGTCCCAGAGGACAAGCCATGGAGGCTGACGGGCTGGGCTGGGGGCATCCAGGACGAGGCCCAGCGCTGTGTCCGGGGGCCTGAGGAACAGCAGCATTAGGGTTTGGGACACGGTGGGTTTTAGGGGCCCGGGGACCACCCAGGGGGAGGTGACCATGAAGTCACAGGATCCCCAGGTCTGGGGCTCAGGGAAGAGGGCAGGGCTAGGGACACAGAATGGACATCCTCAGCAGAAAACAGGAAACACCACAGACGAGGGTAAGACGGCCCAGAGAGAGCATGCGAGGGAAACAAAGCCCTGAGGACAAAACATTTGAAGGAAAGGTGAAAACAGAGGAACTTCTTGCAAGGAAGTAGGCTGTAGGAGAACAATCAGGAGAGAGGAGCATCACAGAAAGGGGAGAATGTGCCAGAGGAGGGAAGGGGCAACCCTGCCAGCTCCTGCCAAGATGGCAATGAGATGAGTATTAAAAAGCACCCACTGAGCAAGGCTTCTCAGTGTCAGAGAAGTGACAAAGCAAGCAAGGGCGGGGGGGACAGAAATGAACCCTGTGGTGCAGGACTAGTCAGAGATATCAGTTTGAGCTCATGCTTATTTTTACACACAGATATATAGATACAGAGATGCACATGTGTGTTCGTGGGTTAGTATACCCACCTACATTTCCTAGATCTGTCACCTGAGAAGGGCCAGAAGCAGTGACACCCCACAGCACTGAGCACACCCAGTGCCCAGATCACCAGTGTCCACCAAGAGGATCCTGGGTTCCCTACATAAATGGCAAGGAAGATACAGGATGAGCCCAGAGCATCCTGCAGTGCCAGAAAGTAAGGAAGTGCGAGAGAGAGAGAGAGAGAGAACGAGAGCACAGGAGCCAGCCCGAAGGAGTCCTGACTGCCAAAGCTGGAACAATTTGAACAGCAAATTAACTGCAATGGTATTGATTTATACCCAAAGAATAAGGTAAATACGAGTCCATACTAATATAAACAAATGATTGAGTAAACAAAATAAATGGGGTAGAAGGGATAAATCTTCCATATAGAAAAACTCCAGATAATAATTGTAGAAGAAATGAGGGAAATAGGAGATCATGATTATAACATCATAGAAATAATTGCTGCTGAACAAGATCCACAGACGAATGCTATAAACAGTGAGTGAAAAACTTTAAGGAGAAATAGAAATGCATAGCCTCAAAGGCTCTTCCCTGTAATCTTTATTAATGACGGTTTTAACATATGAAGACAAATTCTTTGATCTTGTTCCCTCCAGGGGGTGGAGGTTGATTCTCAGAGCCTGTGGCCTGCTCTGAGTGACTTGCTGCTGACAGAGCACAGAAAGGGGAAAACCATCCCACTGCAGGTGAGAAACCTGGCAGGCCCCACCTTACCCCAGTGACCCGGGCGAACATCCCTTCAGGGGTCTTTGTCCCCAAACCCACAATCCCAGGCTAAAGTAAGGAAAATAGCAGCCACCCAGGCTGGCACTCTCAAAACTGCCAAGATCAGGAAAAATAAGGAAAGACTGAAAAACTGTCACAGATTAGAGGAGACCAAGGAAATGTGATGAATAAATGCAACATGGTATCCTGGATTGGATCCTGGAACACAAAAAGAACATTAGTGGAAAAATGGGCAAAATATGAACAAAGTCTGGAGTTTAGTGAAGAGAACATGAATCGATGTTAATTTCTTAGTTTTGACAAATATATCAACTTTGTAAGATGCTTAATTAGGGGAAGCTAGCTATAGGGCATATGGGAAGTCTCTGCACTATCTCTGCAACTTTTCCGTAAATCTACAATTATGCAAATAAAAAAGTTAGAAAAAATTTTAGTGTCCACTGACTTGGCTACGGGTAGTCACTAGTCAGCCTTCATCAAACTCTTCCTTCAGATCTCATCCCATAAGTTGTGCTCACTACCCCGGAAGTCCTCCCTGGCTCCCCAGGCTGGGTCGGGAGTCTCCTCTGGGCTCTCACACTCCCCCAGATTTCCCGTGTCTGGTCCCGACCCCTCTGCCCATGACTCCCCCTTCCCACCCCAATCCCTCTGCCTGGGCCTCCCCCATCGGCCAGATCACTGTCTGATTGAGGGGTTTGTCTTCCCCACTGGACTGTGTGCTCTCAGAGGGTGGCAGAGCTGCCTCAGGCACCGCCGTGTCTCTCTGGAGTGAGGAGTGCCACGTGTCTCCCCGTCTACTCGAAGAATACTTCAAGGGCTGGCAGAAGCTGTGCCTACATCCCCATCGATTTTCCCAACCTCAGCAGCCTTACCCTTAACCTTCTGAGTTCAGAGCCTCCCAAATCCCGCTTTCCTGGCAACTCCTATCCCATTCTCCCAATCCAGGACATAACTGAGGCAACCAAAACAGGGTGCAATCACATACACACATACACATACATATACCACCAGCCTCCAGTTCACCAACTGTCAGAAACACATCGCAACTGTGAATATTTGGGGCTCCTACTCTGCCCATAGCAATGTCCCCCCAAAGACACACATCATGGTGGGACCCCTCTAGCTACAGCAGGGTGAGAAGAGGTATACACCCACCTCGGGAGTCCAATTCCAGTATGGGGATTCGAAATGGGGACAGAAAGTGGCTGTGGGGAACTGAGCTGGAAGATCACCGAGTCGGGGCAGGAGCCCAGCTGCCTGCAAACAGCAAACACAGAAGAGGCAGAGAAAGGCAGCAACATGGGCCCAGGGGGAGGAAAGCAGAGTCGCTGCTCCACAATCTAACTCTATCCTGTTCTTATGAAGCCCTTGTCCATCTTTCCTTGCCCTTGACTCTTTTTCCCTGAGCTCACCCTCAACCAATCAATCAGCAAGCCCTAGGGGCTGCCTTCCACATGCACCCCGAGTCCAACAACTGTTCACTCCACCTGCCCCTCCCCGGTCCAGGCGACCACCATCTCGTCTCCTCGTGGGCCTCTGCACCCACTGTCAGACCTCGTCGGCATCCACAGGCCCTCCCTCAGTGATTTCATCATGGGCTATGCCAACGGCTCCCAGGTTGACATCTCTGGCCCAGATCTTGTCCCTGAACTTTAGACTTGCATACCCTAGCGCTTGCTCAGCAAGTCCACCGGGCTGCTGAACATGCCCGAAGCCCCTGGGTCTTCCCAGCACAGTTATGGCAAATCCATCCTCCTCCTGCTCAGGCTGTAAACCTTAGTTTTCTGTGCTGCAAGCCCTTCTCATCCCCTCCCCGCCCCTCTTGTTCCCTCTGATCTGCTCACTGGCCTCCTTAAGGCTGCTCCAAAAAAGCCCGCGCGGGCCTCTGCCTTGGGGCCTTTGAATTTGCTGTTTTTCTACCCGGAAGGGCCTTTCTTCCCAAATATATGCATAGCTGCCTTCCTCACCTTTTTCAGGTCCCTCCTCCATTAAGAGGTCCACAAAGCCGCTTCTTTAATCACACCCCCACCCCAAATAGCCCCTTCTGCAACTCTCCAACCTCTTCATAGCACTTACCCCCAATAGTTATTTGTTTATCATCTGTCTTCTCCACTAGCACATAAACTCCATGAAGACTGGGGTCTTGGGTGTCTGGTTTACTTTTATAATATCAACACTCAAAACAGTATGTTTTCAACTATTTGTTGAATGAACAAACAAGTGACTAAAACCCCGGAATCACGATGCTGTTGGTTACAAGTAATCAGAAGCCCAGTTCGACTTGGGTGAAACAATACAGACAGACTTACTGGGTCCCCTAATGGAAAAGTACAGTTAGTCTCAGCTTCAGGTGAGGCCTGATCCAGCACATCAACAACATCACCGAGGGGCTGATGTTCTACCGTCTCTCCATTCGGCCTTCTAAGAGAACGGCTTCATCTTTGTGGGTCACTGTCCACCACAATGCCCACTGCATGTCCTTGCAGGCCACTGTCCGCTGCAACCTCGGCTGCATGCTTCACAGTAATTAGATTTCTGCCTTACGGTAGGTGTTTGACCCTGTGCTTCTCACATTAATCCCATGAGATGAATACCATTATGGTCTCCCTGTTCCAGTGAAGAAACTGAGCTTCACAGAGAAGTCACTCATCTAAAGTCACACCATTACTGAGTAGAACAATAATGCTTTTCATTCATTTTACTACCACTTCCTTAATAGTTAAGGCAACTTTGATGACGATGAACACCACAGCCTTCACGTACTCAGCACTACTAAGTGCCAGGTATCTGTTAGTACTTGATTAACTTCTCTGTGCCATAGTTTCCTCATCTGTAGACAGGAAAGAGTAGTAATATTACCACCGAATGTAACTATGAGGATTCAATGAGTTAATACATAAAATGCTAAGATCTCAAAAAATATATACTTGTTCCAGTTAGCAATTGCTGCATAACAAATCACCCCAAAAACAGCGGTTTAAAACAACAACCACTTATTTCCTAATGATTCTGCAATCTGGTCAAAGTTCAGAGGCTCATCTTTATTCCCTGTGGTGTCACCTAGGAAATGAACGAGGCTAAAATAGCCAAAGTAACATCATTCACGTGCCTGGCACATCAGCTGGAATAGCTGGAACAGCTGGGGGCTGGTTGGACCTCTTAGGACAGCATCTCAGGTCTTCAAGACAGTGAAAGAGGAAGCTGCCAGGCTTCATAAGGCCCAGGCCCCCCCAAGTGGCACAGAGTCACATCCACTACATGCTATGGATCCGAACAAATCACAGAGTCAGCCCAGAGTCAAGGTGAGGGGAAGGGGCCTCTACGTCCTCATGGGAGAATAAACAAAAATCCTGTGGCCTTCTTTAATTGCAGCTGTTTTACTCTCACAATATCAGCCACTTCACTGGTCTCTCTGCTTCAATTCCCTAATCCTCTATCATCAATTTTCCCACACAACAGCCATTCAGGATCTTTTAAAATACACAGCTATGTCCCCTTCCACTGCTTAAAGTTCTACAACTTTCCACTACACATGTGGTAAGAACCCAGACTCCTTACAGGATCTACATGACTTGGCCTCTTGTTTCCCTCAGCCTTTGGGTTCTAACCATCATACACAAACACACACTTCCCTCTTAACTGAGTTAATACCTATTCCTTCATCATCTCAAACTTCACTTCCTGGGGACCAGATTAGATTTCCTGTCACATGCTCTTATAGCATTCTCTGCCTTTCTTTGTATTTTCATATTTGCATAATTATTTGAGGGTCTGAACCTCACCCCTTGGCCTGTGAGATCTTTGGGGCACTGAAACTCTTTTGTTCTCTATTATGTCCCCAATGCTGGAGTGGGTTTTTGTGAAAAGACCAGTTCAATTTGGCCAAGATTTCTCTTGGGATACCTCTTGACATCCATGAGGAGAGATCAAATAGACAGTCAGGAGGTTTGGGCAGAGGTTGTGAGCCAGAAGAGCAATGTGGGATATACACTTCCAAGCCTCACCCAAACTCCTCGTAGAACCCTGCTATGTCTCAGGGCGCACAGTGTACCTTGCCAAGCCACTGGTTCAAACTGCACACAATCCTGAGCCCTCCACTTCCCAGCAAGTGATCATGGGCAAGTTATTTAATCTCTTCTCTCCTCAGTATCCTCATCTGCAAAAGGGAGCTCATAATATACCTGCCTCACAGAATTGTTCAATCAAAAACATTTTATTGAGCATGTACAATATGCCAGGCACTGTTCTGTGTGCTGGAGCTATCCCTTCCCACCCCTCTCTGTCTCCCTCTCCCACCCAGCTCGTCAGCCACGCTGCCTGTCAGTCCCACAGCAGATCCACTCAGCCTTCTGGACGCCTCTTCAACACCCCACCCCCACCCCCAAAGCCCCGGCCCTGATCCAGCCACGACCTCTCTTGTTCTGGTTCCTGCCGAGCGGCCACCCTGGATTCCCAGACCTCAATCTCCTCCCCATCAGTCACCCCCCTATGGCAGCAAATTGGGCCATGTCCCTTCCCTTCTAAAAACACTATCATGGCTCTTCATTGTCCTCACGACAAAGCTCAAGCTACCTAAATGGCCAACAAAATCGATGACGATCTAATTCATACAGAACTTTCAATATCCTCTCTACCAACACCAGATCACCTGCAGTTCACACTCACACACCGCTGGTTGTTTCTCGTCGCTGTCTCTGCGCAAGCCATCCCACCTCACCATCGTCACCCCCGACACCCTCCCATCTGCTCAGGAGGTTTTCTACCTACCCGTGCATCCTCAGGTTCCCACCGCAATCCGCGCTGCTCCCTTAGCAAATAAACACAGGTCGGTACCCGGGTCCTGGCCTGTCTCTCCTGCCGACAGGGGCTTCCCGCGAAATGTGCCAGAACAGCGACTTGCGACACACTGCGTGACAGGGCCGCTCAGGCCGCAGAGCCCACCACCTGCTCCGAAACCGCGAACGCTTAACCCGCATCTTCTCCGGCCCCACGCAGTGGCCCATCTTCCGCATGCCCCGGAGCACGCAACCCCCGCACCCAACGTGGCCAAAGCCACCCAATCCCAGCCTTCTCCTCCTCGCCTGGCCACCTTAAACATCCGGGTCCCATCTCCCTCCGACTGCCGATTGGTTGCCTAAGAACACGCCCCCCCCAACATGTTAGCGAAAAGAACTCTGGTCCTTGTAGTTCATCAACGAAAAAAATGTGAAAATAGATTGCTAAGTAAAATTCCATTTCCCAGGAAGGCCCGCGCCCCAAGGGTGGGAGATTGTGGGTACCCTTTGAGCCCGGAGACTGAAGTTTCCCAGTTGTCATGGAAACAGGCCCACTTACCTGAAACTCCAAGAACATCTTTTTTGCACGGGAATCTCTAAAACCTTTGCTCCCACTGGCTCCTAGCAGGGCCTGTCTTGGAGTCAAGCCTGTACCCACAGCTTGCCTTTTCCCCACGTGGCATCAATAAGGTCCACTGCATGCACTGAGCACCTACTGAATACCTTCCTGGCATAAGGCGCCAGTTCTGTGCATACTCTGGAAGCCCCAACTTATCAGGCCAGACCTGATGTTTCCCAGAGGGAAGTCAGAGCTGAGCCCCTTTCAGGCTCTGTTCACCCAGATGGAAAAGGCAAACGTGGACCAGTTTCCAGGATTCCCATCTAGGATTCTGTAGCTCCAGATCTCCTGCAGCCCCACGTCTGTGCCAACAGTCCTAAGTTCTGCAGAAGTGATACATCCAGCACCACAAAGCTCCTCTGACACCCCCTCCCCAAACACCTTTCCCCACCATTCCTCTGAGGGCTGGGTAAGGGAACCCGAGGCCCTGCAAACGCTCAGGCGGGCATGTGAGAAAGCTCTTTACTGGGGGGTACAGCGAGGAGGAGCAAGGTCATCTCCCCCTACCTGCCCCCACCCCCTCCTAGGGCCCTGAGGTGAGGGGGGTCTCCTTCCCCTGCCCCCACCAGACCACCACTGTCTTTGGTACAATAAATAGAAAACAAGGGGGGGAGAGGGCCAAGGGTCCAGTCTTTAGTGGGGAGGGTACGGCCAAACCCCTCTCTTCGACCCCCTGCCCCAGGCCCCAATCAGTGCAGGCCTCACCCACCCCAGCTGGGTAGCAGCAATTCCAGTCGAGGGGAGAGATGAGGATGGGAGCCCAGGGCCCCCAGATGGGGGGTATGGCTTCAGAGGGGGCCCCAGGGAAGGGGCGGGGTCATGAGCTAGCTGCCGTGCTCTGGGGCACCCCACGGAGGCCCAGGCGAGGCCCCAGAGTGGCAGGGTCATCGGGGGGTGGGAGGGGTGGACGACCTCCTGTCATCCGAGTCCGGAGGGCTGAGGCAGCCGGGTGCTGGGGAGCAGGCGCTGGGTGAGGTGGGGAGCAGTCTGGAGGGCTGCCCACCAGGCTCACATCCATCAGCTCCGGGGGTGGTGGTGAGGTTGGTGATGGGGGACGGCCAAGGCATCGGGGTTGGGGGGCTAACTGGGCTCCAGTTCCCGGCAGTGACAAGGCAGATGCAGGGGCCTGGTGTGTCTTGTGGGGCACATCACCCCCTGCCCAGGGGCGCAGCGGCTGGGAGGGTAGGACCTAAAGAAGCAAAGGAGCAGTGGGTGATGGTGATCCAGATTCTGAAGCCCCACAGCCCTGCTACCCATCTCCAAACCCTCCAAGACCCCAGTACCTGGGGGCTGTTCATCTCACAGTCAGCGATGGGGGGCCCAGGGCCCCCACAGTATCGGCTGCTGTAGCGGTAGGTCCGGTTATCGCTGGAGGAGCCACTGGAGCCTCCTGGAAGCACCAGGGGAGGAAAGGAGAAGAAGCCTTAGGTAAGGGGAAGTAGAAGCTGAGTTTTGGGTGGCTGAACCAAGTTCACGGCCAAGGTCCAGGTTTGGGCTTTGGGACCAGGACCCATCTGAAGGGTCAGGCCCAGATTTGAGACTTGGGGTATGGATTCAACTTTGGGTGTCAAAGTCAGAACCAATTTTAGTGGTCTGAGTTCAAACCCAGTCTCAGAGATCAAGTCAAGGCCCATCAACATTTTCCCACCCCACCCCTTTTTGGAATTCAGGATCTGGCCTTCTCAGTGCTCTGGGTGAAATCCTAGTGGCAAGGTCCTGCAGATCAGGCCGAGCCCAGAGCTGCCCCCCTACCCCTGTTCTACCTCATCCAAGCACTGGGCACCCACCAGAGCTGGATATGGAGCTGGCAGTGCTGGAGGAGGGGCAGGTGTCGAGGGGTGCGGGCGAGGTGGAGGCACTGCTGCCTGCCGGGCCCGTGTTGGTGGCCTCGTCGGCCGTGCGGCGGAAGAAGCCGTGCTGCAGGGCCCCCAGTGGGCTGATGCGGGTGGCCGGCTCATACTCCAGCATGCGCAGCACCAGGTCCTGGAAGCGGAGGTAGTCGGCGGGGCTGTGGCCCGGCTCCCCCGCCCGCCGGCCCCCGGGCCCGCCCGTCTGCACGCCCAGCACCTCCTGCAGCCGCCGTGTCCCGGGGCCCTGGTAATCCTGGCAGGGAGGGGGTGGGAGGGGGGGCAAGAGAGTGGCCGTCAGTGGGCAGGAGGGGCAGGGAGACACACACGGGGAAACAGAGGCACAGGAGAGAAAATGGAAAGAGAAAAGCTAAGAAAAGTTGTAGGGTGGGCAAAAGAGACAAGGTGGTAGGGGAGGAACGAAAGGACAGACAAGGGGAAACGGAAGGAAGGGAAAAACATCAGGGAAAGGAAACGGAGAGAAGGAGCCCCAAGTGTGAGAGAGTAAGGGGCCACCCGGGGTGGGAAGAGAGGCGAAGGGCAGGGGCCGCACCTTCCTGAGTTCCTTTGTCCTTCGTAGGGTCCAGCCACCCCCAGGCAGCCGTTCAAAGTACTTGCGAGCCTTAGGGGCCTGGTCGAGCATGGGGGCTGGTGGGATGCCCAGCACCTCCACGATCCGGTTCATCTGGTCTACCTGCGAGGAGGCAGATGTCAGGCCCATCAGGCAGCCAGGCTTGCCCCCTCCACCTCCAGCTCCAGCTCACCCTTCCCCAGAGCCCACCTCGTTGGAGCCACTGAAGAGGGGCTCTCCGGTGTGCATCTCCACAAGGATGCAGCCCAGGGACCACATGTCGATGGCCAGGTCATAAGGTGTGCCCAGGAGTACCTCAGGCGAGCGATAGAAGCGGCTTTGAATGTACTGATAGATCTGGTGGGGATGGGGAGAGCAACAGTCAGAAGCCCCAATCTCCTCTGCTAGTCCTGCTAACACCCCCAAAACTAAAAGGACCCAACTGAGGATGAGCCCCCTATCCCCGAGCAGAAGAATGGGGGCTCCAAACCTTGAGGTTATGCCCACCAGCTTTCCAGGAGCCACTGCCCCCAGCTCAGCCGGCCTGGTCTGACCCTGGACACCTCTGGGTCACCAGAGACTGGCAGTCCCAAGCCCCTGCCTATGTCACACTCCTTTTCGAGCCTGTCTAGCCCTCTGGCGCTAAGTGCTTATGCACACGGAGCTCCCGCCCATCCCCAGCTTCACAAACACCAGGGAAACGGAACCTAGTCCAGGTCTCACCCCAACTTCGTCCCACCCCACGTCTGGTCATTGCATATCTGCCCCTTCTCCTCAGCCTTCACCCCTCCCCTCTCCCACTGGGCCGCTCTAGCCCTCTACTACCTCCCCAGTTGGCCCCACCGGCCAGGACAGTATCCGCCAACACCCCCACTCCCAGCAGATCGCCCAGGCGTTCGGCCACTTCAGGCTGCATCCGCTAGGCCCATCTCCGCCCAGCCGGGCCAGGTTGGCTCCGCCCCCGCCCCCGCCTCCCGGTTGGGCCCGGCCGCACCCGCTGGCCAAGCTGGCAGGAGCTGCCGAAGTCCACGATCTTGATGGCACTGCGCTTGGGGTTGCAGAGCAGGATGTTCTCGGGCTTGAGGTCGCAGTGGATGATGCTGAGCTCGGGCGTGGCCAGAAAGAGCAGTGCCGTGCAGAGCTGCTGCGCCAGCTTTCGGGTCAGGTTCAGCGAGACACCGCGGAAATGCGTGTTGCGCAGGAGGTCGTACAGGTTGTAGGAAAGCAGCTCGAACACCAGGCACAGGTGGTTGCGGAACATGAAGTGCCGTTTCAGGTGCACTGCATGAGAGGGCATGCAAGGGGCCGACAGAGGAGAAACTGAGGCTCAGAGAGCCAGTGGGGGTCTGGGGTCCTGTAATCATCAAGGGGAAGGCTGGAGGCAGATGTGTGCCCCTGCTTCTCCAGTGTTAGCCTAACTGTGGTGTGCCCATGGGTACCACCTGCTAGACAGGTTTTTATCTGATACGTTACCAGATTCACACAATGAATTCCCTTTGCCAGTCTCTGTCAAACTCAAACCACAGAGAGTATCTACTAGGTGAAGATAGGTCTTCTAACATCATTCTACATGCCTTCCTTTAATTTTAAAACATGGTTTTACTCTCAACTGTGTTGAAATTTTGTGGCAAGGGCTCCTGATTACCTATTTACTGGGGAGATGTAAAGTTTCCTCTTTTAAAAATCCACTTGCTCTAAGTATGAGGGAAAAAACAAGAAGCCTGGCCTGGAAGTTAAGAGCAAGGGCTCCGGAGCAGACTGCCCAGTCAAATCACTGTTCTGCTGAGTAAAACTCCCACCTCACACAAGTTCTAGCACTGATATGCCTCAGCTGCTTCATCTCCAAAATGTGGGCAATAATTGCCCTTTCATGGGGTTGTAGTGAGGATTAAATGGGTTAATTTAAGTAAAGGGCTTACAGCCTAGTCCTTGGTGAACCCTCAATAAACTTTGGCCACCATTATCATGTGATCGGGGGGAATCGTGAGAGAAAGAGAATCCCTGATGTCAGGCAAGCACAACCCGAACCCTGCCCCAGGGACAGAAGCCCCGTCCTGTACTGTGGAAGACCCATCCCCATGCAGCTCTGGTTACCCCAGGTGCCCACAGCCCTGTCCGCCCCGAGCCTCACCGATGTAGTACTTCATTTCCGTGTCATGCTGGCTCATCAGCTCCAGCAGCCGCAGCTCAATTTGGGCCTGGTTCAGGAAGGCCTTTTTGTTCTTGATGATCTTGATGGCCACCAGCTCCTGGGTCTGATGGTCATAGGCTTTCACCACCTGCCAGGGCAGGGCATGTCACAAGGTGGAAAGGTGAGGGGAGACAGGGCAGAGCCAGGTACCTCTCTTCCTCTCTTCTCCCTCTGGCCTCACTCTGCTCAGCCAAGAGGACCCACCCAAAACATTACCAATAATAAAAATTCACACTTGAGTGCTCACCATGGCTCAGGCACTGGTGTAAACATTTGACAACTACTTTATGTGGGGGTCCTGTTATTTGCACTACTTTACAGAAAAGGAAACTGAGGCACAGCAAAATTAAGTGGGCGAGCCACTGGATGAGGGAGTCAATGTCAGTGGGTTCCCATGCCTCCCAATCCCTGGATTGGGGGTGGGGTGTCCCGCACCTGGCCGAAAGAGCCCTTGCCAATGAGCGAGTCAATCTCGTAGCGCTCCAGCCAGCGCTCACCGCTGCGCACGATGTAGTCGTGGTTGTCGTCGTCATAACCGTGATTTAGGACCTTCTTCTCCTTCTTGGTGCTCGAGTCCTGGGGCGGTGCCTGCTGGGCCCGCCTCTTCTTCTTCGCATAGTACACCTACCCAGCCAGCCCAACGAGGCGAGGACCAGTGAGCCACCCATGCCTGCAGCCAGAACCCCCAGGCCCCAGCCCAGGGTGCCCGGCCCCCGCCCACCTCATTGATGTGCTTGTAGGTCTTGATGAGGTCCACAGAGAGCTTGCGCAGCGGGGCTGAGGTCGCGTCCCGGAAGGCCAGGGGCAGCCTCCGCGGCAGTAGCCGCACATCAGGCAATACCTGCAGGGCAGGGTGGAGATGGGCGCTGAGGACAGGCAAGACCCATCACATCTGACCTCAAGGGGGAGAATCGTATGGGCAGCTGGCTCATCTTTACTCTGTGCAGTCACCCATTTTATTTATGTGGTCATTCTACTAGAAACGAACTCCACAAGGGCTGCCTTGTTCCTGCTGTGTCTCCAGGGCCTTGAGCAGGGCCTGGCTTGTAATGGACGTTTAACAGAGGCATGTTGAGTAAATGGAGGAACTCTTTACCCCTGGCCTTTCACCCTGAGCCCTCAACTAGTGTTCTCACCCACTCTTTTACCCCTTTCTGAACTTCAGTGGGAGAGATTATATGGGAAACCTTCCTAACCCTTTAGCCTGAGACAACACCCCCTTCCCAGTTCTGGCTGTCCCACCTCTGTGCACCCCCCTTCTCACTTCACCCTTATCTCTTGGGGTATTGCCCACTCTAATCCACCCATCTCCCCAAGCATCTGTGTCTAATTCTTTCACTCCAAGGGTTCTGAGGATTTGGATCCTGCACCCTGGTCCTTCCACTCCAACTCATTTCAAGCTCCACATTTCAGAGCCTCCACCACTACCCTCGGAGAGGGGCCTGTACCACCCAGGCCCTGTTGGCCCCAAGATCCCTCTGTCTCAACCCTCCTCCCCACCTGCTCCCTCCAGATCTTTCACTCTGAATTTTTTTTTCTTTGTGAACATTTATTGGATGTTTCCTAGATGCCAGGCACTGTTCTCAGCATTTTACATGCATTTCATTAACTCCTTTAATCCTCACAACAACCCTGTGAGGTAGGTTTTGATATTGGCTCCACTTCACAGATCAGAAAATGGAAGTATAGAGAACTAAATAATTTAATCACCATGCCAGGATTTGGAACCCAGGCTCTCCAAACCCTGACTCTGCTGGTGCCTCTTCTATTGTCTTCCACCAGGGCCCTTCACACCCCAGGAGACTGTCCCGGGTAGCCACAATCTATCTCTTGGCCCTGAGACCCTTCTATCCCCAGCCTCCCTTGACCCCAGGCAGGTGAGGAGTTGGGTGAACGCGTACCTGCGTGTGCTCCTGGGGCCCTGGGAAGCCAGAGAAGGGACCATGGCCTGGTGGGACGGCCATGGTGGGCTCAGAGGGCCGCAGGGGAGCGAGGCCTGGAGCGGGAGCCCGGCTGGGGGGCGCCTTCTCGCATCCTGCACCTCGGCTGCCACCGCCGCTGAGACCTGAGAGCAGGCAGGGAGGTGGGGAACAACATGGAACAAGGCGATGTGTGGGACAGTGCCAGGCAGATAAGAAACGGGTATGAGAGAGAAGGCAGGGGCACAGAAGGTGAAAAAGGGAGCAACAAGTATCAATAAAGAGGGAAGAGAGAAATGGCCAGATGGGTGGCAAAGCAGAGTCCCTCAGCAAATAATCATCAAATAAATGAATGAGGTGGAACAAAAACAGGGATACATGAAAGAGGATGATGAAGAAGGAGTCAGGCAAGAGCAGGGGTTTGGGCCATCACAGGAAAGGACAGAAAGACACCAATAATTGGGGGGAGGAAAAGAGAAGAAAAAGATAGAAACCAAGACAGCATGGAAAGTGGGGTTCATTCTTTTTCTTCCCATTTCTACTCAATCCCTCCCCAGGACCCAAGATCTCATCTCTTGCAATCTTCCTGAACATCAGGATCTCATCCCCTATCACCAAGGCCCCCCACATCAAGGTCTATCCTTCCCAGTACCCTATCTCATCCCCAAATCCGGAGAACCCTAGGGTCCCATGACATTATACAAGAGTCCTCTAGACCTCCCCCAAGCCATAGCAGGGTCTTTTACAGGCCCCTCACCCCCAAACTACATCAGGGTCCTCTAAGGACCTCCCAGCCACACCAAGTTTGAGATCCCCTATATACCAGAGTCCTACACCCTACAGCAGCCTCATCCACTAGGGCACACCCTTCCCAGGGGCCCACCTACCATCCCACCCCTTTTCATGCCAGGATCTCTTCCTTTTACACTTGTTTTGATGGGAACAAGGGGGAGGTGCCTCTTCCCATGGTTTACAGGGATCTTCCTTCTTATCTCCCCTCCGTTGGAGCCTCTCCACCTCAACCACCCAATATTCCCCCCAGAGACCCTTCATTCCTCATCCTTCCTTTCCCAGGGTCACTCCACAACTGTGACCACTCCTAGGAGGTCCACATAGCCAAATTCCTCAGATATCACAGGGTTCTCCCCTCCTAAAGTGGCCCACACCCGAAGTCCCTCTCCCCATACACTGCCACCCCCACCCCCACCCCCACAACCCCCAATGTCAGATTCTTCCCTCCTAGGCAAGGCTTTGCCATTCCAGTACTCCTCTCTAGGAGTTTCCCTTCCTGGAGGATCCCCCCTTCCCCTCAAAACAACATCTACCCCGGGGCCCTCCCATACCAGGACCGTCTCTCCCAGCCCCCGCCCCCTACCCGGGTCAGGGCTGGCGCGGGGCCCACTGGGGGCTGGGGCGCGGTGGGGCCCCCAGTGGGGCGGGCAGGCGGCCAGCATGGCGGCAGTGGCGGCGGTGAGGAGGCGGCCGCCTGTCCCCGTTCCGGCCGGCCCGGCAAGCCCCGCGGCGGGGAGGGCAAGCGGGACAAACGGCCCGGTGGGTGACAACAGCAGCCGCCGCCGCCGCCGGGGGCGGGGAGAGGAAGGAGGGGACGAGGGTCAACCCGGGGCACGCGAGGGTAGATCAAGCAGGTGGACGGGGGAGGGGCGAATTAACTCTCGCACCGCCGGCCCCCGCCCCTGGGGACCCCGGCGTCCCGCCCCCCACCCTGGAAGCCCGCCCCTGCCTGAAGAGACCTGGCGGGCGGGGTTGGACTGAGTTTGGCAGTCCGCACCCTACCATGGTAACAACCGTGCCATTGGTCGTCGCTGCCAAGAGCTCAGCCAATCATAGCCCATGTTAGCTGTTGCTAAGCGACGACGATGCGGCCGGCGGAGCCGAGCCCAAACAAAGGGCGGGAGCAGGGCCCAGCTACCCCCTCCCAGCTTTCCTTTCAAGATTGCTCCCTCGGGTCTGGCCCTTCCAGGAATCCGACTATGAATAGCCAGGCGCTGCCTGCACCTGCCCGCCCTCCCCCTCCGCGGCCTCGTGCTCAGTCTCGCGGCGAAGCGGGCAGGGCGAGTTCCACCCTTCCCCCCTCCCCGCGAGCGCATGCCACCCCGCCCGTCTCCGCGTTGTTACCTGAGGGCGCAGGCAAAGGGACTCAAACTGCTCGGGAAGCCCGAGCACAGGCCTGCCCACTGGCTGAGGGTATTCGGCGGACGCGGCGAGCCAGGGCCCCGATTACCCAGTAATGCAACCAGCAAAATGGCGACCACAACAAACCAGCCCCCCCGCCCCGGGCTCCGCCCCCACCCCACCCCTTAGCCGCTCCCCCTCACGTGACCCAAGGCAGCACTCCGCGCCTGCGTTCAGTGAGCGATACCAGCATACATGCGCACTGAGCTACCAACCCTGGCTAGGCGCCGAAATCCGGGATACGGCTGCGCAGGCGGCAGCTAAAATCGGAGCATGCGCTGTGTAACCGGATGAGACTTCTCACCCCCACCCAAGTGGACCAAAGGCGCATGCGTCCAGTCGACAACGGGGAGGGGGCAGGATCGCGGAGCAATCAGCAGCGGACAGCGGCAACAGAGGAGTCTTTTAATAGAAAAACGCAGCTGCGACAGCAGCCACACAATCGCTCGCAATCCAGACAGCGGTGAACTTCATTCAGTTCTTCATCTTGGGGGGTGGCCTGCGAGAGGAAGAGAGGAGATGAGGGGATTCTCCAGGATCATGGAGCCCCCAACAAATGCTGACCCGCACAGCTCTGGGTGCAAGGGACAGGCCTCTCTCCTGGTATATTACTGGGCCCCTGCTCACCTGTACACACCCACAACCACAGCGTGGTCTCTTTCGTAGGGCTCTAGGGTCAGCTGCTCTTGGGGCTTCATGTTCTCCTGTTGCATCTTTTTCACTTCAGAGGCAAACACAGCCTCCGCAGAAGCTGTGGAGTCAATGCAGTTGGCCTATAGCAGGAGAGAGGATTTGAAGTTTGCAGCAAGGCTTTTGGGCTGTGCTTTCTCCCTTTTTTGGGGGAAGTATTTGTTTTCACTGGAAACTCAGTGAAATTAAGGCTCAGAGACCAACAACAATCATTTGTATCTTCTATAGTAGGGTTTCAGAAATGTGGGTAAAAGCTTCATTAAATAAGCTTTTATTTTGATTTGGATTTGAACTAAGAAGCTTTAATCAGGGACCCATTTATCTAAAAACTAGTTTCCAAATTTTACATCTAGAGTTTGTCTGTGTTCTCTTCTTCAATTATAATAGTAATAACCTGGCTGAGAATAACAAAGCAAATGTAGCAAAGGGCTAGTGAATGGTCAATCTGGATGAAGGGGATACAGGAAAGTTCTCTGTATTTCAAAGTTTTAAAAATGCATCTAACATTTATCTAGTATTTAAATCTATGCCAGACTCTGATCTATACACTTCACATATATTAATTCTTACATATACCCTAGAGATAGGACCAATATCGCATTTTACAAATGAAGACACTGAGACACACAGAGGTTAAATAACTTACTTAAGCTCACACAGCAAGCTGGGATTGAAAACTCAGATGATCAGACTCAGCGACCATGCACTTGACCACCACAAATTATTCTCTAAATTGAAAGCTTTTTAGTTTTGCAGACATTTTTACATCACGTGTTACTTGATTGAAGCTGGGGAACGAATGGTAGAGGACTGGAATAGGGACAGAGGCTGGGAATAGATTGAATGGACTAGAGAAGATGGAGACCCCCTTGTTTCGACTGATTGCTTGACAGACACTCATAGAGAAGACATCCTGGGACACTCTCATCCCACCTCAGACTCCACCAAGTTCCGCACCTTAATGGAAATCACAAAGTGTCCTCCATTACGCAAGAAGGTATGGGCATTCAGGGCCACAATCCGGGTCTGGTCTGGTTGGGCCACGTCAGCAAAGATCACATCCACCATTGCTAGGGAGAGAGGGATGGCAGTCGGAAGTCAGGCCCACCAGAGAGGACTGCCTGTGTGCACCATCACAAGCAGATTCTGGGCAGAGTCTCCCTGCCTCCAATCTCACTTCCCCCACTGATTCCCCATCCCTCCACAGTGCCCCCAAGACGGGTCCAAAACAGTCATGTCATTCATTCCCTTCTTTTAAAGCATGGGTGCCACCTACTCTGTGGCCAGCCCCGGGCCAGGAGTGGGGGACACAGAGACGAGTCAAACCCGGACCCTGCCCTTGAGATGCTCCTGAGTCTGGAGGGGGGAGACAGACACGTCATCAAAAAGGCAAGTAAAGGTGAGTACTAATAGGCAAGAGCATCTGCAGGGTTGTCAAATGAAAACAAATTGGCATGGTATGAGAGCATGGGGGAAATAACCTCATAGAAAAGAAAAACCAGTGGAACGAAAAAGTAATGTTTATAAAGCCAATTTGTTTAAGGGGTTGGGAAGACAAGGAACCTTAACAAATGAAAAGGTGGTGTAATAAAAACTGACTTTTTAAAATTCGGGACAGATATCAAATTGTTTGCATTGATTCCTCCGGGGTTGTTTTATGAGGCTTTCCGTTTTTACATTATGTTTTTGATATTTTTACAAAACAAAATCATGTTACTTTTCTTAGTAAAGGAAAAAAAAAAACAGACATTAAAATATTCACAGTGGCCCCTTGTGGGCCAAGGCCCAAGCTCAGTGTGTGCCTCCTGGGCTAGGATCATCAGATGATGAGGGGCCTTCTGAAGGGGGTTTTATACATGAGACAGGAGCAAAGTAGAAAGTACTGTGTTTTGGGGGGGCGGGGGAAGGGCTGGAAGCACAGGGGTTTAAGGGAAGAGATCAGAAGAGAGGAATCTGGCCCATCAAGGGTGCCAGACACCTGAGACCCTGGAACGGGGCCCCTGCCTCCACAGTCTCACTCCCGCAGACTCGAGAGACCTGCTTTCCCACCCCAATTCAATCCAGTTCAGGGCTTAGATGGCCTCTTCCAGGAAACCTAGTTCTAGGAGTGGCCTGTCCTACTTGACCTGGGCCGACCCCCAGGCCCCCTCACCAATGAGCATGCGGTATTTGTGTGGGTGCCGAGCATCCTCGATGACAGGAATTATGTTGGTCCTCTTCTTGGCCAAGTTAATGAGGTCACGACCAGAGCGGTGGGAGAACTCAACTGCATAGACCAGACCGTCCTAAGACAAGACAAATAATAATAACAATGATGATACCAGTCCTCACATGGAGCCCCTACTTTGGGCCAATACTCTGCATGTAGCATTTCTTCAAATCCCCAAATCAAAACCCTACCATTTAATGGCTATTGTTATCATGTCCCGGGATGTGAAGTCATCAGCCAAGGGTTACTCAGCAAGTTAAGTGGCAAAGCCTTCCAAACCCCGAGATGCCTGATCTGAGAGCCCGGACTCTCAATAAAGGCTTATTGAGATTGTGCCAAGGCACAGTGATGAAGTACAACAGCTCACAGCATTTGCAACAGGCCAGGCATTATTCAGAAACACTTCACAAGATTTAACTTGTCTAATCTTCACAAGTATGTTTTCCAGAGGAGTAAATTGAGCCCTGGAGAGGATAAGTAATTTGTCCCAAACCACATCACTATTAACTGGCTAAGCTGGGACATGAATCCACAGAGCCTGGCCATCAGAGCCTGAGGTTTTCAATCACTAAATTACACAGGCAGTGATAACATAAATGAGCAAGGAGTCACAAAGTTAGATGCGCAGGCTCCCTCTAAAGACGGGATCTTGCAATGCAGGCCTAGAAACCGTAAGATCTGTTCTTTCAAGAAAAACCAGAATCCCAGATTTTGGGGACATGAATTTTTAGAGAGCAACCAATTCAAATAGTCTGATACCTATACTCCCAGCTCTGGGCCCCTCCAATGCCCATGCCCTTTTCCCCAGATCCAGGAACCCAGAAGCGAGGCTAAATGAGTCTTCGGAGGACTTCTGACTCAAGTGGCTCACGTTGTGGCGCACACAGTGAATGGAAGCAGACAGGACTCTGACTCCAGGCTGGCAAAGGGAGGCAGCTTTTCTCTCCCACCCACCTCACTGCCAGCTCTTACATACTTTGTCACAGATGCCCACCCACTCACCCACCCCCACACTCACCGGGCCTACGATGTCAGAGACATGGGAGACAGTAGTCCCCGAAGCAGCTCCGAGGTAGAGCACCTTGGCCCCCGGCTTGATGTGGATCTGGTCCACACCGCCCAGGATTGCTGCTGCCAGTTTTGAACGGAAGGGGTTCCATGCACGGTACTCAATTTTGTCATCTCCTTCCTGGGCCAGGAGAGATGGGGAAGGAAGTTAAGGTGCTGGGCTCCTCTCCAACAGCCCATTCCCCTTTCCCAAGGGCCCTCCCAAGGACTGGGCATTTGGTTGTTGTACAAGAAATGAATGTGATGAAGAGCAGGGACCAGGACAGATGCAATCCTGCCCTTGCAAAGGTTACCAACTCGGGGAGAGGGGATGGCAAGAGACAATAAACACAGAGAGACACAAGATCATGTCAGATAACATTAGGTCCTATAGGTTCATTCAACAAGTACTTACTGTGCTAGGCCCTGCTTGTGCCAGACCCTGTTCTGGATGCTTGGGATACAACAGTGAACAAGACAAAGTTCCCTGCCCCCAAGAATTAAGTACCCAGTAAACTACTGTGCCAGTTTGAATGTATTATGTCCCCCCCAAACACCATTAGCTTTGATGCAATCTTGTGTGGGCAGATGTATTAGTGTAAATTAGATTATAATTCTTTGTTTCCATGGAGATGTGACCCACCCAACTGTAGGTGATAACTCTCATTAGATAATTTCCATGGAGGTGTGGCCCTGCCCATTGAGCATGGGCCTTGATTAGTTTACTGGAACACTATATAAGCTCATAAAGAAGGAGCGAGCTTGCTACAGCCAAGAGGGACACTTTGAAGAAATGCACAGGAGCTAGAGAGGAGCTGCAGCTTACAGAGACATTTTGGAGATGGCCTTTGAAAGCAGACTTTTGCTCTGGAGATGCTGAGAGAGGACAAATGCCCAAAGAGCAATTAAGAGTGACATTTTTGAGGAGCTATAGCCTAGAGAGGAACATTCTGGGAGAAAGCCATTTTGAAACCAGAACTCTGCAGCAGATGCCAGCCACGTGCCTTTCCAGCTAACAGAGGTTTTCTGGACACCATTGGCCATCCTCCAATGAAGGCACCCGATTGTTGATGCATTACCTTGGACACTTTATGGCCTTAAGGCTGTAACTATGTAATCAAATAAACCCCCTTTATAAAAGCCAATCCATCTCTGGTATTTTGCATAACGGCAGCATTAAGTAACCAGAACAAGTACCTAAATAAAACACATTATACTAGATGGTGACATGTCAAGGGACAGGTGAAAATGGGAAAAAGTGGCAAGGGATGAGCCGAGAAGGAGCTCCTGAATCAGACCTGAAGGAGATGAGGGTTATCTGGGGGAGCGCATGCCAGGCAGAGGAAAAGCAAGCAGGAAGGCCCTGAGGCTAAGAGCGTGCCTGCACAAAAAGAAAATAACATGGGGTAGAACACCTGACCAGAAACGCAAATGATGGGAAGGAGCCAGCCTCCCGCAGAGGTGAGGGATGAGACCTCCAGGCTGAGGGAACAGCCAGGAGGTCGGTGCAGCTTGGTTAAGGGGAGAGCAGGGGGAGATGAGGCCAGGGGTGGGAGGGGGGAACTAGAACATGCAGGGCCTTCAGGGCTGGCAAGGACTCAGGACCGACCTGAAGGCAGAAGGGAGTGACAGAAGGTAGGTGAGGAGGGAAGTTACAATGATCCCTGGCTGGCACTGGGGTCCCAGGTCTCACCGAGATCGAGACTCTCTTCTCTCCGTAGACTGATTCTCCGGGGACCAGATTCTTGGTGACTAGCGCATCTTCCTTTCCTCGGCAGATGAAGACACCTAGGGGAGGGTTTCAGAGCAGGGCTGAGGGCACTGGCTCCCCAGCCCTCCCCTCAGCTGGTTCCCTCCCCGCCTCACTCACCCTCATGCCGATGTGGCTCCACCATCACATTCTTCCCTGACTGGTTTCCTCTTTTGCCTCCCCGACCACGACCCCGGTTGCCCCCTGGAGACTGGAACCCTCCACCTACAGGAAAGACACAGTAAGAGGGAGCCCCCAAACCTCTTCCCTTGCCGCTCCCAAGCCTAGGGAAAGCCTCACTCACCTCCTCGTCCTCCTCCTCCTCCTCGCCCGCGGCCCCTGAAGCCTCCACCTCGGCCCCGGCCCCCACCGAAGCCCCCTCGGCCTCCACCTCGACCACCACGATCACCAAAGCCCCCTCGGCCTCCACCTCGACCGCCACGGTCACCAAAGCCCCCTCGGCCTCCGAAGCTGCCCCCACGGGGACTGAAACCTGTGGGGAAACAGGTACAGGAGTCAGGGCAATGAAGCCTACGATGTTAAACAATCCAACCCCTAGCAATTCCACTCAGGAGAGAAACTGGTGCTTACGTGGCCAAGGACAGTCACAGCTGTAGAAAAACAGGACCCACCTAAATGCCCCTTAGAAGAATGGATAAATAAAACGAGCTATTCACAATCAACAATGAAAATTATCTACAGCCACACACAACAGCACAGATAAATCAGAACCACAATGTTAACTGAAAAAAAGGAAGTCCCAGAAAACCACATTCAACACAAACTAAAAATTAAACAATGATAAGCTGTGTTGGAGTACATATATACACATCTGTGCTAAACAAAAGTAAAAATAATAGAGGCAAAGGAATGATTAAGACAAAATTCATGCTAGTAGTTGTTGGGAGGGAGGTATTGGAGCAGCAGGATGGGGGAGAATATATATAGGAATATGTGGGTTACTACGAAAATTCTGTTTTTCTTGGTTGGAGAGTGGATTCACAGAATTCATTATTTTACCAATATTAGTTTGAAGAGTGAACTCTGTGTGTCGATGCAGTGTAGCAGCAAGGTCCCCTGACCTGGGAAACACCTCTGTCCTCTCCCAACACTTGCCCTTGTATTGGGAAGAGAAGCTCCAACCCCCAAAACAGAGTGGAGTTCCGCACGTCTTTCCCCACTAACTGATCCCCCTGCTTCCCGGCTTGCAGGAGTCCCTCCCAACCAAGGGGAAAAAACACGATTAAAAACAGAACTGTCCCTAAGGACAGGCAGCAACTTATTAGCAGTCTAGGGCCTGCCAGAAAGATTGAAAGTTTAAGAAACGCTTGGAGAGAGTTTATTTCATCACTGCAGGAAACAGCGAACTGCGCTGGGCTACAATACTTGAAGCAGAGGAAATTCTTCTGGCACTAATAGATTCAATATTTGGCTATTCTAAAATGGTCTTTTTTAAAAAGTGCCTTTTTGTTGTTTCAAAAGCTCTGAAGTATTATTCACGAAGTGTAAAATAGTGTGAAAATTACTGAGTTTAAAGTGATCTCAGTTGATATAAAACATTCAATAAGCTCAATATCTTTTCATAAAGCTCCATTATACCCCACCCTTCATGTTTCTTAATACTGTTAAAGAGGCACATGTGGATTTTTAAATAGTTTTTCCTAACTTAATTTTTAAAAAATGAACCGTTTAATTTTCAAAACTCCTAAACCTAAGGGAGTTACTTTTTATCTTCTACTCCCTCTACAGTCTACTTTCCACATAGCAGCTAAAGTGATGAATCTTTTTAAAACAGCAAAACAATTTCCTTATGCTCCTGCCCAAATCCCATCAGGGGTTTCCCATCACATGCAAAATGAAATCAACTTTATTGATTTCAGTTTATAAAGCCAACAGTTCTCAATCTTGTCTAATCCCTTGGAACCATCTAGGTCCCAACTCTAAAGATGCTGATTTAATTCATCTGGGGTGGAGCTCGGGCACGGGGACTTTTTAAAGTTCCGCAGGAGATTTGAATATGGAGCCCGACTTGAGAACCGCTGCCCTAAGGATCTGGTCTCTAACAACTTCTCTGACGCCCCTCTTTCCATGTCCAGACCTGTCAAGCCCACTCCAGCTTCTAACAGGTACAGGCTGCTGCCGCTGTCTGGCTCAGGTAGACATCTGAACCGGTGCTTCATGTCATTCAGGTCCCTGACTGTGTCACTTCCTAGATGGGCCTTCCCTGTCCACTCTACCTTCCCCTGCTTTATTTTTCATCATATCAATGCTTGTACACAGCATTTTAAGTATATTTATTTCCTACTGCCTGACTTCCCCCGACTAGAATCAAGCTCCAAAATGACAAGGGTTACTACCCCACCCCTAGCACCCTGCCCAATAGGTGGCACAAAGTTTGGACTCAATAAATATTAAATGAGCTGATGACTGTCTGCTGATGACTCTCAAACCTTGGGGTCCTGCTCAGGTGATCACATGGTAAAGGGCAGCACTAGTCCCTCCCTTCAAGCAGCTCATGTGTTCCACACAGGGAGACAGGGGTCACCCCAGGGAAGGCTCTTGGGCATCTCAAAACTTTCATCTGTAAATCAGAGACATGGAGATAATACTGGGCCTGCCTCATCTAGTTGTAGAGATTATGTGACTTGATACTTGGTACATCGCTTGGCACACAATTTGAATATTACTTAAATTCAGGTGAACGAGTTCCCTCTCCCTACTACTCAGAAAAGCAGCAACCGGGCCTATGCATCTCTCAACCAGGCCTGAAAGCATGAAAGCACAGAGGCCTGGGAAGTGTGGGCATGCCACTGGGGGCAGTAGCACCAGTGTTAACTTTTAGTCCTAGAGACTCCAAACACATCTCAGTCCAATTCAGGTCCTAGGGCTCTCAGGAAAATGTACTAAAAGTACCCACTCCTCAGAAAAATGCATGTTCATTCCGATTTCTGGAAAATTTTGTTTTCTTTTCTTTTTTTGGGGGGTGTTCCTCCTATACATCCCCCGGTTTAAAACCAGCTCTCCTCCCACAATCTGGCCCATCTTAACAAACTCCATCCTTCCAGTTACACAAACAGAACTGTCAGTTATCCTTGATTCCTTTCACACTCCATAACCATTGTTAGCTCCCCCCCCTTGATGTGCCTGCCTCCACTCTTGCTCCTCTAAAGTCTCTTTTCTACACAGAAGAAAAAGCCCTTTCAAAAATATCAGCATCATGCTCAACATTTCCCAAAGGCTTCCCCTCTCTCTCAGACTAATATCCTTACTGAAGTGCTGGCTCTTGACACCTTCTACAACTTCGTATCCTCCATTCTCCAGGGAAGCAGACTATAGAATGCCTGCAGGCATGCCAGGGCCCAAGGATGAAATATGCATAACCTAAAACTCCCCACCCCACTTCAGGAGATCGCCAAACACAGAAGAGAAAGTGAGCTTGGGAGTGGGGCATGGATCCACAAATCCTCACCTCTTCCCAATGACTCCATCTTCCCTTCAACAGTCCCCCTCCTCCACACACACACATACATACATACAAGAAAGGAAAAAGAGAACCTATAATGGGAAAAAGTCCCTTTTGATTCAACAGTGAGGGGATGAGGGGCAGGTCAGGCATAGAAGACCTGAGATACCAAAAACAAATACCTTAATTTTGTTCCCTTGAAAATGCTAACAATTAGAGCCAACACCAAGCAACGATATGTCAAACTCTGTGCTAATCTTTTTTTCCCCATAATCTCACTTAATCCTGACTGGGCGCCATTTTATTGAGGCTCAGAGAAGGAAAGTCACCTGCCCGAGGTCACACAGTAGGTTAAGCAGCAGAGCTAGGATTGAAATTTTGAATTGAGTCCCTTAAAGCTGTCAAAACCAGGACTCTTCCACTTCAAGGAGGAGGGATGTGTCCATCAGAATCTCGGAGAGAAGCAAATGAATAAAACCACTCTTGCGCTGTGACTAACCTACCCGGCCCACCAATCCTGGATTTGTCCAGTTTCATCTCACCGCGGAGCTGGGAATCATCAGACCGATGATCTCCACTCCATCCCCGGGACCCGCCCCTAGAAGAATAGAGAGCGGGAAAGCGGAGCAGAGAAAACCGCACGCTATCAAGCAGGGAGTCCTCATCCACACCCGGCCTTCTCCGAGAAACTAGGTTGCGGATCAAGAAGACAGGGAGGCTGCGAGAGAGAAGGCAATTGGAAGACCTCCCAGACCCAGTTATCGGACCCAAGATCAGGGGCTTTCCAAGCCCAATCCAAAACAGCTTCCCCAAGCCAACGTCCAGAGCGCAAAGACCCCAGATGCCTGGGTTCAGACTCTGGGTCAGGACCCTAGGCTGCCGCCCCCGGCCCAATAATATCCAGAACCTCTAGAAATAACCTAAACGAAACAAATTCCATGCAGGAACCCCCAATCCCAGGTCCAAGACCCTCGACTCACGACCCTGACCTCCAAAGCCAGTCCCAAACCCCCGGACCAAGAACTCGACTTCCGGGTTAAGGATCAATCTCAGGGAGAAATCAGTACCCTCGCTCCACGCGAAACCGGAACCAAGACCCCCGACCCTGAAGAAACCGGATCCCGAGGTCGAAACTCCAGCCCCCACGCCAAGGCCCCGCCCCTCAGATTCCGGCCTAGCACCCCGATACCGACCTGACCCCAGCCCGGGACCCCCAACCACAACGCGGGCCCGAACCTGGCTTCATGTCGAGCACTAAGCTGCCCGGCTCCGGAGTGTACAGTAGCTCCCAATCCACGCGTTTGGGGCGTTCGCACGTGCAAAAGGAGCGCAGGCGCAAGGGGACGCACGGTGCGTGACGCATTCACGTACCCCGCCCTTCGAGCCTAACCCCGCCCCCTCGGAGTCCCAGCCCCTTCCGGAGACCAGCGCGTGCGTGGTGGGCGAGCGTTCTGCGGGGCTCTCGCCACACCGCCTTGTCCCCTGGCTTTCAGCTGTCCTGTCTTTTACTGTTCTGTGATCTCTCCCCTAAATACGCTTCCCTCTTCGCTTTAATCTCCACTAATCAGGGCGCATACCCAAGCCTTCGCATGGACTGTGCCCTCTATCCCTCTTCTGTATTCCGAGCTACCTCCTACACCCCCAAAACCTTCCCTTAACCCATTTCCACTCCCTGAGAACAGGAACCTACTCTGAGCTCCCATTCATATAGTCAAAAAACAGTTATTATTCTTGTATATACCAGGTACTGTTCTAGGAGCTGGGAATACAGCAGTGACTAGACAAAACTCCAGCCTCCGAAGGCCATCTTCTAATGGGGAGACGGATGCCAAACAAGTTAGTAAAACTTGTTGAATGTTAAGAAGGCAATGAGTGCTTTGGAGAAATAACAGAAAATAATTAGTGGATAGGGTCTGTTGGTGATTTTTTTTTTTAATAGTGTGGTTAAGGAATGTATCAAGTGACTTTTGAGCAAAGAACTAAAGGAGGTGAGGAGTGAGACTTGCACCTAGGTGGGGAAAGAGAGTTCCAACAGGGGGGTACTGCAGGTGCAAAGACCCCGAGGCAGGAAAGGTATGGAGTGTTAGAGAAACAGTGAAGAGGCCAGTGTGTTGAGCAGAGGGAGCAAGGGGAGTGAATGGGAGGAGATGACAGCAGGGAGGTGACAGGGCAGATCATGTGGGACCTTGTGGGCCACGGAAAAGACTTTA
>PVKY010001409.1:0-32349 GCA_004027775.1 Bradypus variegatus
TCTCTAAATTTCCAAGTTTCCACCTTCATCCCTCACTTTTCCTGAGAAGTTATCTGTTGAAGAACCCTTGCTTTGTAACCTGTAGAGTTTCTCAGTCTGGATTTTCTGGGTTTTGCTGATCACACATCCATGGTGCCATTTTCCTGTGTTCATTTCCCTTCAAAATGACAGCTGGATTGAGAGAATAAATCAGATTCAGATTCAATTTCCTTTGGCAAGATGATTGGTGGAGTCATATTCTTTCATTAGAAGTGCATAATATCTGACTGTGTCTCTTTTTGGGATGCTAGCAGCCAATGATGGCCCATATCTAGATCTATTAATTTGTTAGTTACAGCAAAATGGTGGGTAATGTCACATTCCATCTCCTTTTTCTCCTTCATTAGTTAGAACACCTTTATCATGAGATATTCTTGAATTCTCAACATTCACAGTCATAGGATTGGATCTGGGGGAAGGAGTTTTCCTAAGATTTGGGGGAGGGGTGTTGCAGTGACATTTTTAATCTTTGAAATCTCAGCAGCTTAGAGTATGAGTCCTGGAAAGCTCCTCAATGACCCACCTGGAACAAGAAACCCCTTTTCATCCTCCCTAATAAGCTGGCTGTTCAACCCTTGCTTGCACCTTTATGAATCAGGAAGCTCACTTCTTCTAAACTTAACCCATCCAGCCCTTGAAAAAATCTGACTGCAAGAGGGTCTACCTCATGCTTTAGATATGCCTCCTTGGGCCCTCCCTCAGGGGCCCCACAAAGCATGGCTGCTCACTCTACCCAGGAACAGCTCTTCCAAGACTCCTCCCCCAAGAAGTCTTCCCAGCTGCTCCACTCCCTCTTCCTCCTCTCCTGATTGTAATTGCATGTAAAATCCCATAGCTGTAGATCTGTGACTGATGCTTGCTCAAAACTCCAGAGCAGGCTTATCTATAATTTTCTAAGGGCAGACAATCATTTGGAGGCAATCTGGTCCAAACATCAAATGCTAATGCTTTATCTCCCACCCCAGTCTCCCCACAGCCCACACTGACTGTGGCAAAGGAAAGCTCATGGGTGGGTCTTCCATTGTATAAGCCCTTTCACATCCCTACCAAGAAGCCACATTTCACAGACACCCAGATATAAGAAAGCAAAGATGAATTAAGTGACAAAACCCCTCTTCTTCTGGTGCCTGGCAGAAGCAGACAACATGAATCAAAAATAAAATCAACATACAAAAATGTGGGTCAAATTGTAATTGAAAGTTGCTTTTGAAATGGAAGTCTTGAAGCCATCATCCTTCCCTCTCCTCCTAAAACCCCCATTGGCCCCCTTGGTTGATGACATCACATTCCACTCAGTCTTTCCAACACATAACCTCAGAGAAGCCTCACCCTCAGTCCCCACAGTCAATTGCTCACCAAATCCAACCATTAGGCTTCAGGAACATCTCTCAAACTGGTACCCTGGTCTCCATCCACAACCATGGCCCTGGCCAAGCCCCCATCAGTCTCTTCTGGACCATCTTAGTGGCATGTTATAAGAGCTCCTTTCCCCAACCTGTCCCTCCCTTCAATCCCCCACCCTGGGCAGAACAGTAATCACAAAAGCAGGTTTGACCTATTTTTCCTCTGACTGAAACGCTCTGTTGACTCCATGTTGTCCATAGAAACAAGTCAGATTCATCACTCTAACATCCAGTGAATCCCCACTATTTAACCTCCAACCCTTCCTCCCCACCTTAACTCCCCATTACTTGCCCTCATCACACCGGCTTGACTCTATCACTGCAAACATGGTCTACACTCTCCTGCTTGCTTTGCACTAGTTGCCCTGCCAATCTAAAATGCACTACCTCCCACCCATCAATTTCTCTGTCAACGCAAGTGTTCCTGGCCTTCAAAGTTCAGACCACAGGTCTCCATCCCACGCAGCTCTCCTGGATCTGACCCTCTTCAAAAGTGATTCTCCCTCCAGCAGACCCTCAGAGTTGCATTTACTGAATGAATGAGTGAATGAATAAAGGAGTGGACTCATTGATCCATCAACATGTATTGAGTCCCTTATGTGCCAGGCACTCCCCTAGGAACTGAGGATCTAGTAATAAAAGCAATAGACAAAATCTCCATTTATTCTAGTTGACAGAATCAGACAATAAATAAAGGAAATAAGTAAAGTAGATAGTACATTAGGAAGGTGCTGTGGAGAAAAGCAAAGCAGGGAAAAGTCAATCTATTGTGGGGGTGGTGTGGCAGGGGAGGCCTCACAACAAATGTGACATTTGAGAAAAACATTTGAAATAGGTGAGGAAGTGGACCTATGCAGATGTCTGGGCAAATGAATGGATGAGGAAATGAGTGAGTGAACAAATAATTGAATACTGTGATGAATGACTAAGGCAATCACTGGATGAATAAATGAATAAGTGGATGATGTCAACTAAGAGGGTTAGAATTGTGTCTAGTTTTTCTGTTTGTTATAATAAATTGAACTGAATTGAATGGAATTGATCTAACTACAATGACTAAAAACAAACCATTAGCTTATTCTCATCACTTTTGAGAACCCGAATGAGCCTTGAAAATCCACCTGATGAACTCAGGAAGTGGTTTCATGGGTGTTTCTTTCTCTGTCTTTCAAGGGCTCTGCAGGCTGCACCCAGCTCACACTGACAGTGGCAGGGGCTCAGGCAGGCAGCATGAGATGGCACGTGCCTCCTTAGAGGAGAGCGGGCAGGGCAAGGGTGCAGACCTGAGTCCAGTTCCAGCTCTTGCTGGTCTCGGTGCAGTGGGGTCACACTCACCACCCATTCCTCCCCAGAAGGGTGAGGTGGGCTCCACATGCCAGGCAACTGTGCTGTCGGATGCCCCAAGCACCAGGAAAGAGAAAGTCCCACAGCGATTGCTTCTTCGATCCCCAGAGTTGGTGCCCGGGGACCCAAAAGGTGACGCATAGGAGTGTGGCTCCCAACAGACTGTGCAATTATGAAAGATTATTCCTTAGGCTGGGCAGAGTAGCATAGGAGTGTGGCTCCCAACAGACTGTGCAATTATGAAAGATTATTCCTTAGGCTGGGCAGAGTCTGCAGTGAAATAAAAGGGTTCTGTCCTCCGCTCTTCCCTGACCGGGTCAGCAGTTTTTCAGTAAAGACGCAGAGGGCAGGCTGGGAAGACTGAGGGAAGCCCCAGGGTAGAAGAAGGGTGAGTGGGTATGTGGAATGGCAGAAACGAAGACGATGCTACAGAAGAGGGTCTATGGCACTGGTGTGCCCTTGGCTCAAGCCCATTTGCACAGGGGAAGGGCAGGGTAGGCAGGGCTAGCAAAGTGTCAAAATCAGGGACTCTGTGTCCCCTCTGACCGCCAGCTTTCTCTAAAATGGGTACAATAATAACCATCTTACATGGAATCAAGCTCTTACAATCCAATTTTAAAAAAAGACAACCCAATTTTAAAAAGTGGCCCAAGGATCTTAATAGCTATTTCTCCAAAGAGATATTCAAAAGGCCAATAAACACATGAAAAGATGCTCAACGCCATTAGTCATCAGGGAAATGCAAATCAAAACCACAATGAGATACCACTTCACACCTTGTACGATGGCAATAATCAAAAGGTCAGATAATATGTGTTGGCAAAGATGTGGAGAAATTGGAACCTTTATACATTGCTGGTGGGAATGTAAAATAATTCAGCCACTTTGGAAAACAATCTGGCAGTTCCTCTGTTAAAATATAGAGTTACCAAAGGACCCAGCAATTCCACTTCTAGGTATAAACCCAAGAGAAATAAAAGCATATGTCCACAAAAATTTGCATACAAATGTTCATAGCAGCATTATTCACAATAGCCAAAAGATGGAAACAACCCAATGTCTGTCAACTGATGAATGGGTAAACAAAATGTGGTATATCAATACAATGGAATATTGTTCAGCCATAGAAAGGAATAAAGTACTGAAAAATGCTACAACATGGATGAACCTTTAAAACACGCTTAGTGAAGGAAGCCAGTCACAAAACACCACATATTATGTGATTCCATTTATATGAAATGTCCAGAATAGACAAATCCATGAAGACAGCACAAAGATTAGGGGTCACCAAGGGATGGGGTTGGGGAGGAGGATTGGGGAATATAGCCAAAGGGTATGGGGTTTGTTTTTGAGATGATGAAAATGTTCTAAAATTGATCAGGATGATGTTGCACAACTCTGTGAATATACTAAAAGCCATTGAACACATACACTTTCAGTGAAGGAATCACATGGTAAGTGAATAAAGCTGTTAAAAACTCATCTAAAGAACACTTTGAAGCATTACCTCCAGGGCTGCATTTCCACAGGTTGATTCAAGCTGCCTGGGGAGGGTCCGGGCGTTGGTGGTGTATAAAGTTCCCCAGGTGACCCCAGTGGGTAGCCATGGTCGAGAGCCACTGGTCCGGGGAAGCCAATACCTCCCCTTTCCTGGAAGTCTACAAGCTGCTTTCCACTCACCATCTCTTGTCTTCATAACAACCTATGACATAGATATTATAGGTCCACAGCATTTTTTCCATGATTCCAAAATCCTAGAAGCTCTGAAAATGAGGAGCTTTTCCCAAAGTTTGCAGCACAGAGTGTTCAGGTCAGTGTCAAAAAAATAATAAAATAAAATTTAAAAAGAGAGAGAGAGAAAATAAACCTGGCCTGAAACTACACGAGGCTATTTATGGTCTTTACTAATCCCACTTTCTGTGACTATTCACACATTTCATCACAGAAGTCATAATGCATTTGTTTACAGGCTAATCCCACTGGGGATATACAACATTACTTTCTAAAAATCTGAAAAATTCTGACCTACAAACTACATCTGGCCCCAAGGGTGTCAGATAAGGGTCTGGAGACCTCTATTTGTTCCCATTCTACAGATGAGTAAACTGAGACTCAGAGGCTCAAAACAACCTGCCCAAAGTACCAGAGCTCAAACTAAAGGCTTGGCCCTTTCCAGTAGCCAGGAAAGCCCTGCATCCCCCCACCCCCACCCCCATCCGTGCCTGCCCCTTGCCTGCATCCCTCCCCACTACCTTCTGCATCCCCGGGCGGGTGGGCACTACTGCTCCAGGCCCATTTGGATCAGCCCCTTAGCAATGCCTCACTCACCACATGGGGTCCTGCCCTGCCAGGCAGGAGCCAGAGCTGGAACCTGCTTTGTAATTTGCCCTGCCAGCCGGCCCTCCCTGACTGTCCCAGCTGCAAATGGAAAATCCAAGAAGGTGGTCTGCATTTCTGGCAGATGTCAGACTCAGCCAGCTGGAGATAGTGCAGCACAGAAGAGAAAGGCCCACTGCAGTGCAGTGGAGGGGATACTGCTGGGTTGGAAACACTCTTTGGTATAACTAGCAGAGAGGAAGAAGGTTAATTCTGCAAGACTGAGACATACAAAATATCTTACGGGAAACAACAGAGAAGTCCACAGACCTTCACTCCTTCTACCCCCCCGCATTCACCTGAGGCCTTGGTTATTATAATTAAGGGCAATAATAGAAACTACAATCCAGTAAGTCCCTTCTCTGGGCCAGAGGATGGACTCAGCACTTTTTAGGCATTAGCAATTCTCCAGGATTTAAGGTATTATTGTCCCATTTTTCAGACTCAAAACCAAGGCTCCAAGAGGTCATGTGAATTACCCAAGGTCATCCAGCAAGGACAGAGCTGAGTGGGACTGCCCCAGCTCTTGAACTTCAGCTCTGTTTCCCACTCCTACACTAAGGGTCATTTTAACCAAAACGCTGTAAAGAAGCTGAACCCTTTCTTTCCTCAAGTCAGAGTATCAAAGGACAGCCAATATGGCAACTATAACTTGGTTTGCTTCCTGAATTCCCCTCTTGGATTGGGAATGCCTCCCAAATCATCACTTTACTCCTCACTTTTTCCAGTGCAGCTCTCTGCAACTTTCCTCTTCAGAAACCCCATTTCAGAGATAAGGAGACTGAGACCTGCAGAGAGAAAGTCATTGCACCAAGCCACAAACCCAGGTCTTCCTCCTCCATGTCTCTCAGCTGAATGCCACTTTCCTGCAACTCCACAATGGAGAGAAGCCTGCACTGGGAGAACCGTGACCCCTTTTTCCCATGGACTAAAAGACGGCCTAAGACTATAGGAGTCACTGAAAGGCACTGCTGCGTATAGATCTACCTATCATGCATTCATTCATTCACACATTCATTCACTCATTCAAAACCCCTTGAGGCACCTCTTCTCTGAGCTCTGGCTGGCCACTGGGGACACAGCAAGGGATCAAACAGTCCTGACTCCAGGGAGCTCAGAGTTTGGTGAGGCGATCAACCTGCACACCCTCATTTCCAACCCAAAATCATGTAAGTTTCTGTGGGAGCCCTACAAGACCCAGAGGAAACACAGGAGGAGCCCCCAAGGCTGCCAGGAGGAATCAAGGAAGGCTGCACAGAGAAGGAAACATTTGAGCTGAGAGCTCAAGGTTGAATAGACTTTGCCTAGGTGGACAAGCCAGAGAAAGTCACCCCAGACTGAGAGCACAGCATATGCCATGGCCCAGAGGTGGGACAGATAAAGGCATGCCTAAGCAGATAATTGGGTGGCTGGAGTATAGAGCGGAATCCTGGACCCAACTCCACCAAGGTCTCAGGACCATCTCCTCACCCAAGTGGCCATGGAGAACCATGGCCATAAAGACCCATTAGAAGAGGGTTTTGAGAGTGACTGTTACTTCTCGGGCACCAACATCCTAAATACATGGTCCCATCAAGAAGAAGACCCAATCTGAGCCTTCAAGTCCGGGAGGCCTCTGCGGCTTTTGGCCAGCCAGTGACGACTTCTCCTTGGTCATTACTCACAGCATGTGCTAATGTTTGATAAACTGCCCAACAGTTGCATTGGCTAATAACTCCCCGAACAAAACCAGAGAGTTCATCTGTTTTTATAAGACGCCCAAGAGCATCCTGGGAACAGGCACGGTGGTCGTGAATAAAAGAGAAACATTCATTTATGGTAATTGGTTTCAGCTCCTCACTTGGCTGCTTGTCCTGACCTAAATGTATCCAGTTGTTCCCTCTGCCTCACTCTGGTTTGGGGGTCACTCCTAATGGTTTAATTCAACAAAAAATGTCTGCCATTTCCTGTAACCTCTGTCTTTTTTCACCCTCCTCCCAAGTGGTTTTCTTGCAAGCAGCATCTCTGGAAGTCCCTCATGGAGCTGTTTCCTTCTCAGGGAACAAAGTCAAGATTGTTGACAGAGAAAAAAGGTCTTAACTCCAGGCCAAGAGAAAAAGGGGAGGGGCGGGGATAAATGAAGGTAATAATCATTTGTTTGTCTTCCACCCCAACTTCACAAAGCAGGCTTTGTCCGAGGCTGGTGGTCAGGGGCTCTGACACAGAGCATGGCCCTGGTGGCCAAGGGCAGTTTATGAGAAGGAAAGGAGCACAAATCCTCATTCATGGTGCGGGCCGCGGAGGAAGTGGCTGGGGAGGCACATTTGTGCCCGGGCAACAGGGCCCTCCCGGTCCCTCCCACGGGTCTGAGGCCGTGGAAGGCTGAGGGAGAGGCTCGCAGGGTGCTGTGAGTTTTGGCCAAACTTCGAAACTCGCGTTACAGCCCTGCCCCTCTTCTAGGTGGCTTTTTTTCCCCTCCATTCATGAGAACAAATTAGAGTGCCCAAGACGGGAGGATAATGGCTGGACCCCCATACCCGGGTGCCCTCTTCCACCCCTTAGGTGGATTTATGAGTCTCGGCTGGCATGTGGGACCAGGAGATAGGAAGGGGCCAGAGGGTGGGGCCGGGGCTGGGGAGAGGATCTGGAATACATTGCCCCATCAGCAAGGGCAGCTTGTAAACTTTGTTGGGATGCATCTGGTAGAAAGGCGTTGTATAAATATTAGATCATTATCGGCGTATTGTGTTTCCCGCTCGGGCGGAAGAGGGGCTGGCAGGCCCCAGATGCCTTTTGTCAAGAAGACAAGGGTGGCTTCAAGGAGCCCTTGGAAAGCCTCCATTTGGCCACGGGCTGACCTGCAGAGCAGCGCTCCGAACCTGGGGAGGGCAGAGGTGTCTGTCAGCTTCATCTGCCCAGCATCTCTCCTGATGAGGACTGTGTCTGCCAGGTTGAAGGGGAACAGCATTTGCGTGGGTGGAACGGAGAAGCCCAGCTGGTGCAGGGGTGAGGGCTGCTTTGTCTTGCCATGTGACTCTGTTCCTCATTGAGGTCCCTTTCTCCATCTGCATGGCCATGAGGGGATCTGATTCTATATTTATGAATGCCTGGTCAGTGCCACACTGTCCTAGGTGCAGGGGACACAGAGGTGAATGCAGCCCTTCCAGGCCACAGTGCCAGGGTAGGCAGAGGTTGATGGCAGAGCTCTTTCCCGCTTATTGAGAGCATTGAGTGGTTTAATTTTCCAGTGCTTGGGCAT
This sequence comes from Bradypus variegatus, assembly GCA_004027775.1. NCBI lineage: Eukaryota > Metazoa > Chordata > Mammalia > Pilosa > Bradypodidae > Bradypus > Bradypus variegatus. Next base: position 8,401 of record PVKY010001409.1, read on the forward strand.
CCCAGACCAAAGGAAGGACTTGCAACCCAATTGTAAGCAGCACTCAGTGGGGAACAGTGCCCAGACAGTGCCACCAGCAACATCAGATCACTTTCAGACCACCTTCATCACCACCACCACCACTACCATCATCATCATCAAAACTCTCCTCTCCTGTAGGGTGAGTAGATGGTCCTGAGATCTTGGTGGAGTCTTGGGTCCAGGATTCTGCTCTATGCTCCAGCCACCCAATTATCTGCTTAGGGGTGCCATGATCTTTCCCACCTCTGGGCCATGGCATTTGCTGTGCTCTCAGTCTGGAGTGACTTTCTCTGGCTTGTCCACCTAGGCAAAGTCTACTCAACCCTGGGTTCTCAGCCCAAATGTTTCCTTCTCTGTGCAGCCTTCCTTGATTCCTCCTGGCAGCCTTGGGGGCTCCTCCCATGTTTCCTCTGGGTCTTGTAGGGCTCCCACAGAAACTTACATCATTTTGGGTTGGAAATGTGGGTGTGCAGGTTGATCGCCTCACCAAACTCTGAGCTCCCTGGAGTCAGGACTGTTTGATCCTTTGCTGTGTCCCCAGTGGCCAGCCAGAGCTCAGAGAAGAGGTGCCTCAAGGGGTTTTGAATGGATGAGTGAATGAGTGAATGAATGAATGTCATCATCATCAAAACAACAACAATGGCTACTATTTGTTACAAACATTCTCAATATTAAGCCAAACGTTTTACTTTTACAGCACCTGCACAAGTTGTCAACTTTCGGTCCCCATTTTACAGTTGAGTAAACCAAGGCTTAAAGAGTAACTTGCCCTCAGTCACACAGCTGGTATAGGATTCAAACTCAGGTTGTTTGCCTGTCCCACAGTCTTAAGAAGCCCTGCCAGCAGGTAATACAAAGTGCAAGGGAGGCCTGAAAGAAAGAGTCAGCTCTCTGCTCAGGGCTTGGGGGACTTCCAGAATAGGCCCCTCTAAGAACTGCAGGACGAGTAAGTATTTGACAAGGGCACCCACTGAAGATGGAGATCATTGCTGCCACCACCCCCTCTCCGCCCCAGCAGCCTTGCTGACTGCCCAGCCCCGCCACCTTCCCGGCTCAGCATTTCCAATCTGCCACCCCGGGCCACCCTCTGCAGCCTTGTTCCCAGGAGTCTGCTCTCTTCCCCCTAAGATCACACCCAGTGCTCAAAGAAAGCCCTTAAGGTAGGCACTATATTTTACTGATAGGAAAATTAAAGTACTAAAAATGGCATTATTTGCTCCAAGCCACACAGCCAGTAAGTGGCAAGACTCAAACTCAGGTTCATAATCATCCAGCCTCACACCTTCAGTACCTGAGTGTGCTCCAGGCACAAGACTGGACAGAGAAAACTGGGTTCAAGGGCTGGTCTCCCCCTGCTTCATCTGGGGCCTTAGGTACGTCCCTCTCCCCAGACCTCAGTCCCCTTAGCTCTCCAATGGGAGAGTCATTGGCAGAGAACTGGACTTTGTGGTTGCTGAGGGGCCTGCAAGTTAATGCCATCTTGTCCCCACCCAGCTTTAAAAGCTGGGGTGTCAGGCATTAGCATCTCCACTTTGCAGGCAGGGAGACTGAGGCCCTAGGGTGAGAGGCACATGATGCGAGCATTGGAGCACCTTCCGAGGAGGAGGCCCAGGTGCGCCCAGCACTGGAGCCACAGCCCCTGGGGAGCAGTGAGGCTGCTGAGGCTGTGCAGCCCAGAGCAGTGCAGAGGGGCCGGGGGTAGACTGCCTCCTATCTGAGCAGGGCATTCCCAAGGCAGAGCGAAAACAGGGAGCATGCCCCCATGGGCAGATGGTCCAGACTCAAGAGTGTCAGAAGGAACTTTGGCAGTGTGTAGTCTAAGCCGTAGATAATTTTCCCATCTGACGTTATGCAGCCTTGCCTTGAACACCTCCAGTGATAGAAAACTCACTACCTCTCAGTGCAGCCCACTCCCTTATTGGACTGTTCTGATTTTAACTCGGTCAAAAGAAGCATTGTCTAAGAAAAAGCAAGAGGGAACCTGTAGGAAAACAGACTGAGAGCCATAGGAAGGCATCTGAAGCTGTGAACCTCATCAGAGAGGGTTTAGGCTTGTCCCACATACCCAGGGATTGTCATAAAATCTGCCTTCCTAGAGCGCTCTCCCTATTTCCAGTGACAGCATACATAACACTCCACAATTTCTGTTTGTCCAAATGTGTCCTCCTAGGCACCTTGGCAGCTGGCCAGGGCAGGAATCATCAGGCAGCCAGAGCAAGGTGGGCAGTAGGGGTCGGAGAGGCCCTGGCGGCTCGGCTGGGGAGGGGCTGCCCCAGGACCAAACCCAGACCGACCCTGCTCCAGCGCAGCCACAGCGGCAGTGCCTGCCCCGGTCATTGAAAACCACCCAGGTAGGGGGCCCGCTACGGGGAACACTATGGGCCACTTCCAAATGGGGGTGGGGTGCCCTTGAGCCCCTCAGAATTCCAGGCTCTGCTATTTTTAGGCTGATCAGCTATCCTACCCCTGCCCCCCAAGCAGATTTCCCCGGCAATCAAATCCATGCATCACTGGGGCTGGAATGGGGCTCAGTGGGGCAAGCACTGGATGCTCACAGCACCACCAAAGGAGGTGCGCCGCCCCCCACCCCCAGACAGAAACAGTCCTGCCCTTGCCTGGTGGCCTGGACCTCAGACCCTCCCCCGGGCAGACAACTCCCTCCATCTTGGGGCCAGACTCTTGATACCCAAAAGCCCTTCCACACCCACCAACACCTGGGAGCCAGCACCTGGGAGCCTCCCAGGGACCTCCAGAGGCCAGAGTGGAGAGGGAGACTAGCCCACCTGACAGGTGAGCAGATAGAGGACCAGAGAGAAGCCTGGGCAGGCCCTGACATCCCGGCCCCAGCTCCTTCCATCTGACTGGGCTGGGAAGGGACCCATGGCGGCTCCTGCACCTCCTGCTCCCCAGGAAGTGGCCTGGTGCAGGGAGGATGGCTCGGTCCCGCACAGGCCTGGGATCAAATCCTGCGTCTGCCATGGACAGCCATAGGACCCTCATCTCCAAGATGTGGATGCTAATAGGGCCCCACCATCAGTGTGGTTCTGAGGTGTCAAGGTGCATTTTAAAGATTTCATGCAGGCCGTGGGTGTGGCTGGCACCCTTTATGTTTTCAGTTACTATTACTTCTTAATGATATAAAGGGAGTGGAGGACTTGAGTTATCTCAGAAAGGAGAGGAAGGTAGCCAGTTTGGTCCTGGAGTTTGCAGGAAAACCCCCTTCCCCCTCAGCACTGTCCCTGGGATTCTTGCCTGGAGCCCCTCCACCCCTCAGCGACCACCCAGATCACTGCCTTAGGCACAGGAGAGCCCAGGTTGGGCAACTTTGAGTGTCCCCTTAACCTCAGTTCCCAGTTCAGTGCGGGCAGGGACCCTAGCTCCCATCTTGAGCACACAACAGGTGCTCAAGACCTGTAGAACATAAGACTTCTGGAAGGGCATGGAGAAGACAAAAGGGCCTGGGTTTTGTAATACCACAGACCTGGTTTCCATCCCAACTCTGCCATTTTCCTTATCTGCAAAATGGGCACGAGAATACCAGCTTCCCAGGGGGTCATGGAGGGTAAAGACAGTGGCCAGCAGGCACCTGTAAATGGTGAAGGTCTGCATCCAACTTCACCACATTCTTCAAGACCCCCAAGGAAACAGAGGCCTGGAGAGGGATGGGCTGCTGACCCAGGACCTAGGTACGAGACCACAGTCTGGACCCTTTCTGCTCATGATGAGCGGAATCTGTAACAAATACAAAAAAAAGAAAACTGCTGGAAGCTCTTTCCTGGTCCAGTAAGGCCAGGAGGCCAGTCTGGGAGAAAGGCTCTGTGGGCAGGCCCTACCACAAAGCCCCCCAGGATGGGGTCTGCACTGCCAGAGCCCACTTCCCCAGGCTGGGGCACACACGCAGCGCCAATGTGTTAGGACTTATTCACGGTCCCCGCAATGGGAACCAGCCACCCCTTCTGCCAGCCGCCCCCTAATTCTTCCAGTGTGGCTGAGAGCAAGACTCTGAGGGAGGGAGAGAGGTAAGGAGGGGCAAGACCACCTCTGCGGACAGCTCATTTACAGCCCGCCCATCAAGTGCACTTTCCCTTTAGGGGACCCGGCCCCTGAGAGCAGGGGAGCTGGGGGGCCAGCTCACAGCTACCAATGATATGTTGCAGGCACGGGGGGAAGCCTGACCCCTGTCACTCAGAGCAGCCTGGGGGCCACCACAGCTGGCCAGAGCCAGGAAAGACAGGGTGAACCCAGCCAGCCAGCCAGCAGGGGCCTGGAAACTCCTGAGATGGCCTAAGCCTGAAAATAACAAACTCCCTGCTCTCCAATCCCCACCCAGCCCTAGTGTCTTGCAAGGACAGCCAGCCTGGGCTGGCTGGGCAAGTCAAGGAAGGGAAGGCGGAGAGGGAGGTTGGTGATTCAGAGCTGACGCCCCCATCCTGGTGGCCCATGTGGCAAGTCTCCATGGGCAGCTCTGGAATGGGTGAGTCCACGTGGTTGCTAACTGACACGAGAAGATAGGGTTTCTATTCCAGGCCTCCCCAGGCTTGTGGTGTAACTCTGGGTTGGACTTAACCTCTGGATCTCTGAAGTGAGGAAGTGAGAATGCCTCTCTCTAAGAAGAATCAGTCTAGGATTCCAAAGAGAAGAGGGCATCATTGGCAAGTGTCTGCCACACAAACCCCAGGCTCCTTACTCAGACTGAAAATATCCTGGAAAGCCGAGGGTGAATTAGGATTTGGGTTGGAATGGACCCAGCAGCTGTGAACTCAGAGGACATTGATTGATGCTTGTCGGGCTGAGGGCTAGACAGTGCTGAGGAAACAGATGAATCAGCCTTGGTCCTTGTCCTTCAGGACCTCCCAGTCTGTTTGCAGAATAATTGTGACAAAAGGCAGAGTGATGATTGTGACACTTCAGGGACAGACATTTGTCCAGGAAGAAGCAGGGATGAGCAGTCAGTTTCCACCAGGGTGGCTGAGAAAATCTCTTGGAGGAGATGGCATGTGAGCCAGGCCTTAAATGGTGTGGCCTTTCTCTTGTTACGGGCTCACGGCAGCACCCGGGAGGATGGATGTAGGATGTGTGGGTGGAGGGGAGGGACGGATGGTGAATAGGCGAGTGGGTGGGTGGCTGGATGGGTGGATAGGCAGATGGAAGAAAAAGGAATGTGCATGAATTGATTCTTATAGCAGTTCTGTCAAAGAGAAGGATAGTAGCGACATTCCCCTTCCGCAGGTTATCAAGATGCACACCTGAGGATGAGACAGGGGATGTGACTTGCTTAAGGTCAGAGTGGATGAATGGCAGATCCAAGACTGGGATTCAAGATGCCTGACTTCAAATCCAGGGCTCTTTTCACTCTATAAAGCTTCCTGTTCCACTCTTCTATTCTCCTCCTGCATCGCATAAATATTTGTGGAAGGAAGGGAAAAAGGAGGAGGAGAGGGAAGAAGGAAGGGGAGGAGGGAGCGGGACAGGGAGGGAGAGACCCATTCATGATTTTATGGTAAGAGTCCTGGGATCCAGCCCCTGATGTGAGACAAGTCATTTTATTTGGGTTGCTCTTTTCCTCTATCAGTTTTGAAATGGGCTCTGAAAACCTCTTTAGATCCCAGGCAGGGAAAGTCCTTGAAAGAAAGGATAAGCCCCTACAGATGGGTGGAGGGGAAGGGAGTCATTTTATTATTGACTGAGTGATGCCCCCCTGGCTTCCAGATGCAGCCAGGTCAGCATGGCCTTGCTGACCCTGCACCCAGGACCCCATGCCAGTGTGGAGGTCGGGGGCAGGGAGGATGGGTGCTGGGGAGGCAGCAGGTGGCTGGTGAATAAGGATAAACACAGGCCTGACTCAGGGCTCTGTGCTCCCCAGGAGGAGGAATGGGCTGTGTTGAGCAGACGCTGCCAGCTCTCAGCCACCCATGCCAGCAGGTGGGGCAGGAGCAGGAAAAGCCCAGCAGCAGGAGGGCCCGATCCACTTCCAGTTGACTTCTACATCCCACCATCCATGCAGAAGGAAGGGGAGTGTCCGTGCACTGAGCAGTTGCCATGGGCAGCCTGGTGCTAGAAAACCCCACCCAATTCTCCCTACATAGTTGGTGCACAAGAAATGGCTCTGATGGTTGTCACCATCACTGAGCAAATGTCCTAGCCTCAGAGTCCAGAATCTCAGCTTCGTTGCCATTTGGGAGAATGCCCCAGGTCTTTACTCTCTTTCTCTAGGCGCCAGTTCCTTAATCTGTGAAGTGAGGAGAATAAGGCCCTCATCTGCCGGCCTCAGAGGATCCATGGCAGCCCAGCTGTTACTGTCCAGTCAGGACCTCCATTACTCATGCAGAACCAGAGGTGGCATGACTACAGGCCCCTCGGGGGTGGCATCCCCTGCTCTGGGGTGCATGGAGTCAGAGCAACCGTCCCCATCCCATGTGGGCCAACAAGGGCAGGAGCATGAAGACAGGAGGGGTTAATATTTTTATTAAGCATAATGATGTTTGTCCCAGAGCAGGGCAGGTGGGCTCTGCCCTCCACCCCCCGTTGTTCTTCCCCTTCTCACGAGAACTGACTGCCTGGTTAGAATCCAGGCTTCACCCATTCTTAGCTGCATGCCACTAAGCAAGTCACTAATGTCTCTGTATCTCAATTTCTTAATCTGTAAAATGGGGATGATCATGCCTGCCTCACAGAGTTGACACAAGGATTAATTTACTTTTGTGCAAAGGGTTTACAACAGCACCCCATATATAAAAGGCATCATGTAAGTGTAGACAGTAACAATAATACCATCTCTGAGCCTCATCCCAGGCCTTGCATCCTCTGGGAAGCTTTCCTGCCCCCATAGGCTGGGTTATACTCTTCATCTTAGTGCTGTGCCTCCCTCTAACAAAGCCTTTATTTTTGTTCTGTTCTGTTCTTGTTCGAATACTATTTGTTCTGGTTTGCTAGAGCTGCCATTATGCAAAATACCAGAAATGGACTGGCTTTTATAAAGGGGGTTTATTTGGTTACAAATTTACAATCCAAAGTCCATGAAAATGTCCAAACTAAGGCATCAACAGGAGGATACCTTCACTGAAGAATGGCCAATGGCATCCGGAACACCTCTGTCAGCTGGGAAGGCACGTGACTGGCATCTGCTGATTCTTTGCTCCAGGGTCCTCATTTCAAAATGCCTTTCTCCAAAATGTCTCTGGGTTTCTCTTAGCTTAGCATCTCCAGACGTCCTTCTGTCTGCATCTCCAAGAATCTCTGAGCATCAGCAAGCATCTCTCAAGGTGTTTTGTCCTCTCTTGGCTTCTCCAGAGCAAACTCTGGGCTAGCATCTCAAAGGCTCAGCAAGCAACTCTGTTGGCTTCCAAGCATTTAATGTCTGTGTGTCCTGGTTTAGCATATCCCTGGGCATTTTCCACCCTCTGCTCTTTGTGAGCGCTCCCTTTAAAGACTACAGTAAATTAATCAAGACCTAGCCTTAATGGGTGGGATCAAATCTCCATGGAAACATTCAATCAAGAGGTCACACCCTAATCAAAAAGATTAATCAATCTGCCCCCACAAGATTGGATTACAGAATATGGCTTTTTCTGGGGGACATAATATATATAAACTGGCACAATATTCTTGAACCCACTTTATAGAAAAGGAAACTGAGGGCCATACAGGTTAAGTGGTTTATCTCCCTGCTCTGATTTTCTATCATTGGCTTGTATACCTCTAATGACAAGAAACTCACTCCCTTCCAACCATCTCAATTAGCCAGGGACGGGAGACCATCTGAGCTGAGTTTTGCAGGGTGAGAGTTAACCAGGAGAAAGCTGGAGGTGAGAAAGGAGGCAATCCAGCAGAGACCCAGTATAATAAAGCTGCCGAGCTGCGAAACAGCCCCTACGTGGGAGGGAGTGCGAGCACTTGGATGGTGCAGCAGGATTACCTGAGGCAGGGGCCAGCAGGGACTGAGAATGGAGGGTGGAGATGGGCTTTACCACTTCACAAGAGCCTTGAACGCCAGGTCCAGTGATGTCTGCACCATTTTTAGCACAATACAGAAATGGCCAGATTTCCATGCAGTGCCCTTGGGGAGCTATAAACACTGCAGAAAGCTAACTATTAGGGCCAATTAATGGTTTGTCACTCTGTGCAGTAATTGCCATTTATAGGTCCAACTCCCATTAGATAATAAATCCCTCTAGGTTAGGATCTATGTGTCTTGTTCGTTCCTGGAACCTTGTGCTTGGCACAGAGCAGACACTCAGAAGATGTTCTGCCCATGATGCCAGCTGTTGTGACTTGTTTTGCAGGAGAAAGACTTTGGAGTCAGACTGCCCTCCATCCAAACTCTGATGCCATCTCTTAATGAGCATTGGCCTTGACAGGTAATATTACAACTCTGGTTCTCCACTTCCTCATCCTCCAAATGAGTTTAATATTTCCTTCCTCCCAGGATTGTGGTGGAGCTCCCAGCACAGTGCCCAACACAAGTAGGTCCTCAATAAATCACAGCTGCAAGAGCAACTGGAAGATCTCTGTGCACAGTTGCAAAGTGCCTGGTTCAGACATCAGCCAGCAGGAGGGAGAGTGGAAAGGGCTGGTATTTTAAATTCGAGAGACCTGGATTTGAATCCTGGGACCCTGCCTTTTACTAGCTGTGCAGCCTTAGGGAAGCACATTAACCTCTCTGGTTTTCTCTTCTGTTCAAACCAGTATTAGCAATAATACCAACCTCAAGGTCTTGCTGCATGGACCAAAGGAGATAACAGATGTGAACGTGTTTAGTGTATACAAATGTGGGTGATGATTATTATTATCATGACAGTTCATAAAACCTGGGGGGAGCTTCCACTTATAAAGAGTTTTCCTCCATCCCTAACCTGAAGGCTAAAGGCTGGCTTGTTGCTTTGTTCCCAGGAAGGGCATAGCTGGAGGGGCCGGCTGGGCTGGGGCAGAGGCCAGGGCGGGTTCCCAGCTCCCACCATCTGTGCCACAGGGTTGACTCATCTGTCCAGCAGTGGGCACACATGTGGCCTCATCAGAGGGCATGGGGTCACAAAGGTCAAACGGGAGAAAATTGGGGGCAGATGAGGGGAAACTTCCAGCTTAATTTTATAAAAGGGGGAAAGAGAAAGACAGGAAGGTCCTTGTTCACCAGGTCTCACCATGTGGATGGCAGGCGGGGTGGGGGTGGGGGCAGTCAGCTGGGACTGGAAACAAAGACAGACACCTCTGCCATTGTGCCCGTCCCTGCCCGCCAGCCCATCCCACTGTCCCATACCTTAGCCCAGGCCTGCAGCCTACCCCTTGGGGCCCCTTCTCTTCCCAGGCCAAATTGAATTAGAATGGCCAATCAGATTAATTTTTGAGCCATCATAAAGATAATATTCCCCAACCAAGGCAGCAAATCCTATCCCTCAGAGAGACACTAAGCATAATCTATGTGCCAGTTCTATGCCAGGCAATGGGGGCAAAATTAATAAAATTAATGAGGCCTGCTTGGTGGAAGAGCCCTTAATTTCAAAGGAAAAGAAAAATTAGGTTGGTGAAAGTACAGACTGGGTCTGACTTGCTCATGGCTTTATTCCCAGTGCCTGACACATAGTCACTGCTCAATAAATACCCGTGGAATCCGTCACCACCATCTGACCCAAGGGAAGTCAAGGAGCTAGTTGAAGAGACCAGCATGGAGCTGTAGGGGCCTGGCAGCGAGAGAGAGCATCAACATCAGTTGTGTGATTCAGGAAGGCTTCCAAAAGAGGGGGCCACTGTGGACTGTCGAGCTGGGTAGAGAGTGCACACTATAAAGAAAAACCAGGCAGCAGGGAAATTTAAACCACGCATAGGATATGTGAGGGGAAGAAGGGGTCCCAAGGTAGGAAAGAATGGGTTTGGAGCCTCTATCCCCTTTGCATAGGCCAGCCCTGTCAACACAGGCGTCTTACTTGCAGCCCTGGCTCTACCCCATAGGAGCACTTGTCAGGTGGAGCCCAGGACCCTGACAGAGACTGCACAAGTCCTGAGGCCCCGAGCCAGTGGCACCACATGTGGGCTTAAGGAAACTTCCTCTAGCTGCAGTGTACAGAAGAGCTGGTGGCTGGGATCTGACACAGGGAGGCCGGTGAGCATTCCCTAGACAGGGCCTGGCATGCACTAGGCCTGCAAGAGGTGCAAAACCCCTCCTCTCTGTCTTCCCTGGAGCCCTGAAGACCTGATACCTCTCCAGGTTAACCTGTCCTGGGTCACAAGAGGCAGCGCAGTGGAGTGATTCAATGACAGCTCTGAAGCCAGGTTGCCAGGGTGTGAATCCCCATTTCTTCTGCTTCCTAGCTGTGTGACTTTGGGTCAGTTGCTTGGTCTCTCTGTGCCTCAGTTTTCTCATCTGTGAGATAGACATAGCTATGGTTTATAATACCTGAATTTGTTGTGCAAATTAATCAATATGTATCAAGTACTTGGAAGAGTGCCTGGTCTGCAGCAAGCGCGTAATGTTAGCTGTTGTAGGTGTCAACCCATAGCCAAGGTGACTGGGTCTGTGGAGGAATGGGCTGCGTGAGCACAGCACTCTCCAGCAGGACCCCTCAAGGGAGAGAGGGGCCCTGAGAGGATGGTGGACTCGGTGTCAGTGGCCAGGCCAGGCCAATAGAGAGACCTGCTCTGCAGTACTGGGGACAGCCGAGGCAGGACGCCTGCAGGCCCAACTGTGGCTCCCGTGGGCGTCTTTGGAAAGAGCTCAAAAACAACAGGAATTTTCCAAACTGCCTGTTTTTCCATTCCCAGGCCTCCCAGGCCCCCCAAACCTCCATCCCCAGATCTAACTCTTGAGTAGAATGTTGAAACGTGTCAGAAACAAGAAAGAAGGTGAAAGTCTAGAGACCCCAGAGAGGACTGTTAATCCTGAGTCCGGGTGGCGGCACGCCTACCAGAGCTGCCAGTGGAAAAGTGTGAGAGAGTACGTGTGGGTGTGTGTGCACATGTGCACACAAGAGCATGTGTCCTCCGACAAGAGAGTCCCTGGACACGAGTGTCAATGTGCATGTCAGTGTGAAGCTGCAAGCACTGACCTCTGTGCTGCACGTCTGAGCCAACGCGTGTGTGCACACGTGAACGTGTGTGCACAGAGCAGCCCACTATAAGAGGACAGAGGCAGCCTATGTCAACTGTTTAAGAGCCCAACACATAGTGGGTTCCCACCCATGATAATTCTGCCCATTCACCTAAGTGTGTGATGTATGGCGCCCACCTGCTGCCAGTATGGTTTGGCTGTGGGTGTGACTCTCTGGGCACAGGCTTGTGTGTGCCCCTGCAGTGCCATAGCAGTGGCTAGGCCTGGAGCAAGACAGGAAACAGAAGTGGGACGTGTCCTATCTGTGAGTCCTTTAATGAGCAATTAGCCATCCTGAGCCGTGACCAGCTCTGGGAGGAACTCGTCCGGGGCTCAGGGCTGGGAGTGTGTCATGGGGCTGAGTTCTCAGGTGAGAGGGTCATATGACATCAGAAGGAGAGGGTGAGGGGCAGGGGTCCGTATAAGGGCACCTGTGCCATGGGCTCAGCCACGGCAGGGGAATCCTCAGGCGAGCAGCAAGCTCCGCGTCCTGTGGGCCCGGAGAAGCTTTAGGGACCATCCACAGCACCCAGAGTGTCAGGGATCTGCCAGGGGTCCCACAGCAAGTCCAGGACAAGTCCAGTGGCTGGAACCAGGGGTCACTGAGAAGAGCACAGATTTGAAATCCAACAGGCTTGGGTTTGCACCGTGGCTCTCCCTCTGGTGAACTGAGTGACATTGGGCAAGTCACTTCACCTCTTTGAGCAAAACTCAAAGGGTTGTGTTGAGAACCCTCAGTCACCGGTGGGCTTGATAATCAGGTCCCCTGATCTCCACTCCAGTAATTCTTGATGGATCCAAAGGAACCCCTAGGACCAGCTGAAGGCTGAGAGGCAGGGTCCCAGCTGTCAAGCACAGGGGTTTATCTTCTCCAAATCGACCTGGCAGGGGGCAGAACTCTGTCGTGTGTGTGTGTGTGGGGGCGGTTATGACAAGTATCTAGATCCAGTTTGGCAACAACTATGGGATCTTAAGTGAGAGTCTTCACCCTTCTGGGCCTCGGTTTCCCCATCCCTGCCAGGAGGGCTAACCTTGGGGATCTCTGGGGGGTCTCCCTGCTCCAAAGATCCCTGATCCACAGGGGGAGGTAATTGGGAGCAGCTGCTCCTAAAGTGAGAGTAGGGGCATCTGGGAGGGGGTGGATGGGTTTCCCCAGTTGCTGGACACTGTCCTGTGGTTTATGTCAAATTGTCAGCCCCAATTCCACTTTCCTCCCAGACCAGGCCACCTTCAGTGGGCCTTGGGAGAGATGGCCTATCCAGCCACCGTGTTTACAGTGCTCAGACGCCGCCGGGAACCTGATCTGGGCAGACCAGGGTGGGCCGCCCCAGTGGGCCTGGGCTGCGTCCACACTGATTTTCCAGAGACTGAACACGGGCAGCCCGCCCGCCTTGCCAGGTCCAGCTGCCCGGCCACTCTCCTGGTTTCTCTGCCACTCGAGAAGGACAGGTAAGCACCTCAATTGCTGTGGATTCTGCCAGGGCCCAGGGAAACCAAAGCAGTGCTGGGATTTGGGGGTGGGGCATGGGGAGGGGGTGCAGAGGGTGGGGGCATCTTCACTCCCCTCAGGTTCATGCTTTCCTGCCCCTCTCTGTTCAGGCACGTGTACCCCAAATGACGTTGTCACTGACCGACTCATTCATTCCCTCACTCAGTCACCTAAATCAAGTGTCAGCAAACTACAACCCACAGGTCGAATCTAGCCCACTGCCTGCAAGATAAGAATGGTGTTTACATTTTTTAATGGTGAGGGGTAAAAAAATCAAAAGAAGAATCATATTTTGAAACACATGAAAATTATATGAAATTTAAATTTCAGTGTTGGTAAAGGAAGTTTCACTGGAACACAACCATGCTCCTTCATTGTTGTATTGTCTATGGTTGCTTTTGTGCCACAGTGGTAGAGTTAAATAGTTGTGACAGAGACCACATGGCCTGCAAAGCAAAAATATTTCCTATCTGACACTTTACAGAAAACATCTGCAATGAGCAGTGGGTATAAGTCTTGGCTCAAGATTGTGGGAACTGGCAATGGGGGTGCTGGGGTGTGTAAGAAATACCACTTTCATTGTTTCCTATAACTTAATTTATTACCCCAAGCTCCCATTCTACCAAAATGGTGAAAACACCCACCTAGGACCTTTTTTGGATTTCTCCTCCCATGGGGTCACTCCACCCTTCTTGAATTTTCCATGATGCTCAACAGTGAGGCCCGGAGGAAAGGAGCAGGCAGGATCCTTAGTGCCCAAGCCCTGGCTCACACTGATTACACCTGAGACCCCCCATGTGGCCCCTGCAAGTCTGACTGCCCTCAGCCACTCACTCTGGCCCATCTCCGGGATGCACCCCACAGCCATTCCTCTCCGCACTCTTGTCACCTCCCAGCAAAGCTGCTTGGGACACAGAGGCCCAGCCACGCCTCTCCCCTCTTCTCTGTGTTTCTTCAGAACACTGTTTATCCCTTGCCTCCCTGTTACTTCTTCTGTAAACACTCTAAGTTGTAATTGCTACAAGTTTTGGAGAACAAAGGCCAGAAAGACCTGCAGGCACGTTCTGTGTTCTGCCCTGTCACATATCCACCAACATAGGGAAGAAGAAATAGCAGACAAAGACAGGAACTCAAAGTCCAGCCAGACAGGCATCCTTGCACTGCTTTACACCACCATCGTTCATTCACTCGCTCACCCATTCACTCATTCAGCCCGTCATTGCAGGTCACCTAATGTCCCCCCTGGCACCATAGGAAGACAGGGGGAGCCCTCCAGCTGTGCACATCCCATGGCAATGACTGCTGATAAATAGCAATGGCTTTCCAGAAGGAAAGTAGCCCTGCTTTGTAGCATGTGCTTGTTTCTATGATATATAGTCTCCCACCATGGTCAATTTCAAGCTCCCAACTTGATGCCCCTGGACATGGATTAGGGAAGAGATGTGCATAATCAACCTTGGCAGGCCAGTAGCAGCAGATTCTGGTACACCACTGCTCTGGGGAGGACTCAGACCATAAGCAGACATCACAGCACAGGCCATAGATGTGAAATAAGGGAAGCAGAGGGCCAGTGGGAGCAAAGAGGGAGAGCACCAAACCTGCTTGCAGAGCCCATCCTGGAGGGCTTCTTAGAAGAGGTGACATTAGAATTGGGCCCTGAAGGCAGAGCAGAAGTTTGCTGGGCAAAGAATGGAAGGCAGGGTCTCCCCAACCAGCTTACCCTCCCCAGTCCCTCTTTTTCTGCTCTCCTAGGTAACCTCCACAGCTTTAGTCACACTATGATATCCAATTTGGGCATCTTTCTTCTGCAGAGACACCCCAGATTCTTAACCTTAGAAGGGGTACCCACAGGCCATGCAAGGCTGGTGGAGGGAGCTGGCTCCAGCCCTTGTGATGATTCTGGCCTGTGGTACAGTGTGCTGTTGCCCCAGATGATTCATCTCCCCCTTCCCTGTAAGAGGACTCTGCCTCCCCACCCGTGGCCAGATGGCTTTCAGTGCCCCTCAGCGGATGAGTTCGTACTCCCCAAATAGCCGACATCGGACTCTTTCACATGACTTGCTTCAGCCCATGAAATGTGAGTGAAAGTGACATTAAAAGCTGTTCTGTGGTTCGGCCATTTCTCTCTCTGTCCTCTGCCTGGGTATGCTATGTCCCAAATAGGGACAGCTGCTTCACAAGGATTCTGGAATAAGGACAACACGTGGAGCCGAGCCACAGTCAACCCACAGGCACCGCAGACAAGATGTAGTGTGAGCGAGAAGTAAACTTTGGTTGTTGTAAAGTTCCTATTTGGGATCTGCCATGGTGTGTCTGTTGCCACAACATAACCTAGAAAGAACTGACTGATACACAGCCCATCCCCACCTCCAACCGGGACCAGGCACGTCCCTACACCTCCTTCTTGGGCCCCCAGAGACACACACAGTCTGTTTCCCCTTGTTTCAAGCAACTTTTTATTTATCCCACCCAGGCTGAGGAAGCAAGCATAGGGCCCCCGAAATGTCCAGAATTTTCTACAATTGTAGGCTCACCCTATGGTCCCGGGGGAAGCAATAGAGCCTCTTGCCAGTGGTTTCTCCAGTTCAATTCTCCCCAGCTGACAGCAGCTGTTTGTAAATGTCTCTCTTGGTACCAAAAAGATATTCCTCATATCAATCCAAATTCACTCTCCCTTCTTTCAGAAACTGGCCAAATTCAGGAAATCGTCTGTGCAAAAGAGGAGTCAGGCTGAGGTTGACGGGAAGTGAACTCTGGGCTGGGCAGAGCCAGGGACAGAGAGTAAGACCTGTAGCCCTTGTCCTCAGGTCCAGTGGGGCAGACAGACACGTGAACACATCGGTGCAGTCGGGAGGGTTGCTCACCTGATTTACAAAGTGCTGTGGGATCCCAGAAGAGGCAGAGACTAACTCTACCCAGATATCAGAAAGCCTTCTGGGACAAATTAAAGGATCAAGAGACAGATGACGGATGGAGGATGGAGGATGGAGGATGGATGGATGGATGGATGGATGGATGGATAAAATAAAATAAAATACGTGGACAGGTCAAAGAAAGTTTCACAAGGGATGCATGAGTCAGACCTATAAAATAAGAGTATCACCAGGAATGGAAGAGTTGGTGTTCCAGAAACAGAGGATAGCCCATGAAGACAGGGAAGAATGAAGGTTTACAGCATCTAGGACAGGAAAGAGATCAATATCAGAAGTGCAAAGAGCAGCAGTGGGGCTCTGGAAAGAGATTTGACTGGGGAGTCAGACTGAGTCCTGCTGTCAGCACTACTACTTTCTGGCTGTGTCACCTTGGGCAAGTTACCTAACCTCTCTGTGCCTATCCTACTACCATCAGATCCAACTGCAATATAGGGGTAATAACCCTCTCTCACAAAGCTATCAAGGTATTTTAGTGAAATAATGTAAGCAAAGCTCCTGGCTCCCTCTTGCTTCTCCCTGGGATCATCCCCAGGGCTGATCCCTGCACTGGTGGGGCTCTGCCTCCTGGCTGAGACCACTACCTCCTACCAGTTCAGGGACTTGCCTTCACCAGGCTCTGTTCCAAGGGCCCTCTCTGTCCTCCTGTGCCTTCAAGCACTCCACTCCAGCCTCTGCACTTTACTGTCCCACATGTGCCAGCCAGGCCAGACTGCTCCCCACCTCCATGCCTGAGCAGCACTCTGGCTCCAAACCTACAAACACCCTCCCCTCTGGAGCAAGCACATCCAGACAAGGCGGGCAGCAATGGGGACTGGGGAAAGAGCACAGCTCAGGCAGCTGGTGGCTGCTGGATCTCGTGCCGCAGGGAGACATGGGCCACCAAGGAGATGCAGAAAAGGCCAGGTGGAGAGGGCAGGCTGACCCAGGCCTTGCCCTCGGCTACTGCCCTTGTTATCTCACTTCTCCCAAACTGCAATGTCCCCAACACCATTTCCAGTCCCAACACCAGTTTCCTGTTCCAACTCCCTGTGGTACAGCTATCCCCATGGGGAGACAGCAGATGCCAAATAATGATGAACTAAAATTAGAAACAAATTCTTGTTATAAAAGTCACAGGCACATAGGCTGGGGACCATGAAGGGACATGATTTGGGATGTGGAAATGCCATTCAAGGCCATTCCCAATTTAGCCTGGTGTTCAGTAGATACTCAATAAATACTTCTGAGCAAGGGAAGCTCTGTCCCTGCTCACCTCCCGGGTTGCTCACACACACAGTCCTGCCCTCAGGCCCTGTGGAACTACCCACAGTTCCCTAACCTGGGATTCACCCATCTATAGCTGGGCCTTTGCACGTGCTCATCCATCTGGAGCAAACACTGCCCCCCACCCCCCTTCTTTGCCAAACTCTGCCTCATACTTCATGATGTATCTCAGGCATCACTTTTTCCAGGAAGACCTACCCTGACTACCAAGCCGGACTGGGGGCTCCCCTGCATCCCCACAGGCCCTCCAATACCCAGTCACAGCTCCAACTGCACACACTGCATTTGCATGGTCTGCATGCATTTCTGCCTCCCTCACTGGGTTGTGAGCTCCTCCAAGGGCAGAGATGGGGCTGCTAGCACTCAGCAAGGGGCCTGGCCCAGAGAAAGGGCTCAGTGAGTGGTTATGAGTGAATAAACTTGTTTGCAGATCAGATAATGCCCAGGAGCTGAGTTGCTTCCCAAGAAACTGGAAGCAAGTCAGGAGTAGCAGCAACCCTTCAGGCTACCAGGGAAGTCAGAACAGAAGTTAAACAGAAATGCTGAGTGCCACCCTCTCCCCTGGTGGTCCTAACAAATTACTGCAGCTTCCCATGGGCTTGACTCACCCCAAGGAGCTGCTGAGTTTGGGGAAAAATTGGGCTGCATTCTGGGACCACAGAATCCTGGAATATCAGAGCCAGAAGGGATTTTACATCTTAGAGAGCCTGAGACCCATGCCTGCCCCCATTTAACAGGTGGGAAAATTGAGGTCCAGAGAGAGGACTTAGACTGCCAAAACTAAAGAGCTGGAAGTAGAACCCAGATTTCCTGAGGAATATGGGAAAGATTTTGAGGACAGGAATGTCCAAAGTGATGGGAATTCCAGCCTACCTTGCTGCCGGATGGGTCCCTAGGTTCTATTTTATCTCTTTATCCAGACTCCACAAACACCACCGAACACCACCATTTCTTGTCAGATACCTGCTAATTACTTCGTTCTAAGTCTTCTCTTGTAACCCCACCATATACTCCAACCCTGACTGGCTGTGTGGCCTCAGACAGGTTGCCTCCCTCTCTCTATGCTATCAGTTTCCTCCTTTGCAAACTAAAGAGTGGGCTAGCTCAACAGTGGCAATAGCTCCTTTGCAGTGCTGACTTTGATTGATTCGTAGTGGCTGCGTGATGGCAAGTGAGAGGACAGGAGCACTGCGACGAATCAGTGACGTCTGTCATGGGGCCAGTTAGTGCCACCGCAGGCAGCAGAGGGACCTGGTATCTGTAAACCCTGATCCAGGCTCCTAAAGCCCCTGGTCCCTTCCCAGCTCTAACCATCTAGCTTTCGGTTTCTCCTGCCTCCACTGTGACCATCACAGCAGTAGAAAGCTCTAGGCTGGGGACAAGGCATTGGGAGATAACAGAGCCCTTGAGGAGCTCACAATTTGGTAAAAGACAAATTCACACACAAAGCAAGTGGAGAAGTCAGAGCAACAGTCTAGGGGAGAAAGGGCTTTAGAGGTCAGCAGATGCAGGAACCCACCTGACTCCCGTGTCCTCACTTCCCTCCCCTGCTCTCCACCCACCCCCACCCCGTTCACAGGCGTCACCATCACCCGAGACATCACATGTCACATTGGCACAAGCATCACCCAGTGAAGTGGAGGCTAAAGATTTCAGGCCCTGGAGTCTTGGTTCACATCCAGGCTCTGCCACTTCCCAGTAATGTCATCTCTGGCAAGATACTTAACCTCTCTGTCTTTCCAGTTCCTTATGTGTAAAATGGTCTGCAGTGGGGGGTTGACGTGAAGAATAAATAAGTACAGGGAAATTGTCTGGCGTGCAGCAAGCCCTCAACAGAGGCGAGTTGGCAATTGAACTGTAGTCAAGTCGCCTCCTTATCATTTCCTTGGCTTTGAGCTCTGCTCCCACCACCCAGGGCCGGCCCTGTGGGGAAGTGCGGATGCCAAGGGCCCCACAGGGTCCTCCCTCCTTGGCGCCTCCACCTGCTGCTCCCACGGTGTCCTGACTCCAAAGCCAGTGCTCATCCACTCCGCTGAGAGGGCCTGAATCCCTGGAGGAAGGAGGGTGCAGGCTCCCCACCCTGGTTGCCTATCCACACGCACCCAGGAGAGTCGGCCTCCATACAACCGCCCGGCACTCCCCCCACCCCCAACGCCCCCCATTTGGGTCCAAATGTTTGCTCTTACACCTCTCCGGGAATCATTAAACATTCTGCGGTGAAAACACAGCCGGTCACGTGACACACGGAGCCCGCCAACCTTGGCCCTTCTCCTCTGATCCCGTTTGTTTTTCTAATATAAAACTAATATGACATAATGTATAATCTAATTTGGAAATTACCATTTGCTTGGCTGGCCCACACTGCCAGCCAATACCAACAGTGAGAGAAATTATTTAAGAATGTTTCTTTTCCTTCGGAACACGGCTGATAATTTATTTTTCCGTCAGAAGATTACTTTTCTCTTTACGACATTTCCTGCCCGTGTGATTTGCGTTAGCATTCAATAAAATGGTCTGTGCCTAATGCAGGGAGGTGAGTCAACATGATTTTGCTTGAATGAAAGGAAGGGTGTCAATTGCGGTCAATAGTGGGCTCAGAGCTGCTCCCCAGGTCCCAGGAGGTAGGCGCCCAGGGGCTTTTAGTGGTAAAGATTGGGCAGATCTCAGGAAGTCGCCTGCCCTTTGCCCCATAAGCCAGACCTCCAGGCTGCCTGTAGGTCTAGATACCCCAGGATCCACTGGCCTCCGGGGGACTGAGTAATGCCCATTTGGCATTCCCGGGCCAGGAGGGCTTAGCACCAAGGTGGAGTGTAAGTCGAGATCGTGTGCTCTACTGAAATTCAGGCTTCCAACCTGTCTGCACCTGAGTCTCTACCGGGAATGAAGTACCTCTTCTCCGGCAGCCCCCACACATACAGGCACGCACATAGGCTCTTCGGGCACCGTCATGCCTGCACCCTTGGTGCACGGCAGCTCAGGCCAATTCATTCCTTCATGCTTTCTCCAGTTCATTGAAGTCATGGCAACTTCTAAAGTTGGACCTAACTTCAAATCCTGGCCCTG
Organism: Bradypus variegatus; assembly: GCA_004027775.1. Taxonomy (NCBI): domain Eukaryota; kingdom Metazoa; phylum Chordata; class Mammalia; order Pilosa; family Bradypodidae; genus Bradypus; species Bradypus variegatus. Next base: position 28,247 of record PVKY010001409.1, read on the forward strand.
TCATTTAATAGCTTTGTGGCTCCCGTGAGCCTCCAGGAACCTCATCTATACAATGGGGGTAATAACAGTGCCGATCTCAGGAGGGTGCGTAAAGACAAAATGTGACGGAATATGCAAAGGGTTCCTTAGCCCAGTTTCTGGCTAATGTTAAGTGTTCCTGTTATTCATGAGCTCCAATGGCGACCAGGGCTCCTGGGTTTGGTGAAGAAGGTTCTGGTTTGGGATAACCTGGCCCCAGTGAGGGGCATAGGCCTTGGAAACCAGACTCATGTGGTGGGGGCCGTGCCTTGCTGCTAGTCACTGGGGAAAAGTCTCCCCCAACCCAGACACTTTGCAACAGAGACACTGGAAGGGGTTCCTCCCGCCCCCTCCGCAGTCGGGGGAGAAGAGGCAGGAACAGCTTTCTCAGATTCTTCTCTCCCTCCGCCCACGACCACTCTCCTGACCCGAGAAACCCAATCTCTTCAAGTTAGAGGGTTATTTACACAAACGAGTGACAGGTCTGATTTCTTTCTGGATGTTTTCGAGGCTGAGCTGAGAGGTGACGTGCAAAGAAGCTAACCTTTCACTGTGCCGTGTGGACCGCCTCCTGCCGTCACTTGCACGAGAAGGCTGGACCCTGCAAAGGTGCCCTCTAAGTACTTGGCCTTGTTAATTTAACCGAGTTAAGTGGTTGTTTTGGTTTCACTGTATCAAGGCAACTGGCTCTTCATGGGAACTGACTGAATGTTTAGACACAGCCTCTCCTCCTTGAGTGGTTGTTTGACAGAACGGAGTGGGTGTTTTGTTACTGCTTGGTGACCAGTGTGACCTGCTGCTTTTGCATCATTTGATTGGGTTGACTGCTTGTTTGGCTGTGGTGAAGGGTGGTTTCACCAAGTTGACTGGTTGTTTTGTCACGGTTAAACCCATCTGACTGGCTGTTTTGAGTTGGGTAGGTGTTTTGGCATTCATTAATGTAGTCATTTGGGTTTGAATGAACTGACTGATGTTTGACTGATTTAATCCAAATAGTTTGACGTTATTTGAAGCAGTTAATTGGGTGTTTACAACAACAGACTGGGTGTGTTGCTATTATTTGACCCAGCTGACCCACGGTTCTGGCATTATTTGGCCTAATGGTTGGTCCTTGAGTTGGGTTGGTGTTTTGGCTTTGTTTAACTCTAAAGACAGTTTGTTTGAGGGTTGTTTGATCAAACTGATCAGTTGTTTGACTGAGCTGGACAATTGCTTTGGTATTATTCAACCAAGTTGGTTCATTATCCAAACCGAGTGGATGTTTTGTTATGGTTTGACCCAGTTGTTTTGAAGATACCCGCCTCTTGGGTCAACTTGATAGGTTGTTTGGACTAGCTGACTAATGTTTAACTGAGATGACCAGTACACTGGGCTCAGCTTGCCTGTTTCAGCTGTTGTTTGACCAACTTGACTTAGCATCTGACTGTATTAGTCAGGCATTTAGATGCGGTTTCCAAAGCTGACCAGGTTTTGACCAAGTTGCCCAGCTGTTTGGTCTCAAACTGACAGGAGCAGGGGCGGCCGGCACAGGCCTGAACTTGCCGAGAAGCCACATTGGGAGGCTCCCTGATGTGGCAGCAGTGGGGAAGGACTCGAGCCTTCACCCAGGCAGGTGAGCAGAGAATGGCTAAGGGCAGTGCAGCCGCTGCACACAGGCACGCTCAGAGCTGTGGTCTCCAGAGCCTGGGAGACGAATGCATTTGGCAGAACACTTCAAGAATGCAACCTCTGGGTTAAGTGGTTGAAATTAGGCCCAACGGGGCTGTTTTACTGAGAATTTACAGTCGCTCATACAACTCAGCCCTGATCAAGTAAGAGTCCCTCCTGCCAAGATGGAGATTTGCTCCCCAGCCAAGGGGATCCACTGACATACACACACCGCTCCCTGCCTTTCATTTTTCCTAATCTGTGTGCCTCAAAGTGGCGACCACGAGGATGTTAATGTTCATTCTCCCTGTGGGTGGTTGCCTCTCCCCAAAACCCACGGGTGGCGGGGGGGACCTTCCTCCCCCTCGGCTTCCTGACGAGGCCGCAGCAGAATCCGGGCCGCCTACGCCGTGTGTGATGTGAGTGGCGCCACCGAAACCTCCGTCCCGCTGGTGGGTCATGGGAGCGGAAATGCCCATGTTGTGCACTCAGAACATCCCATATCAGCGCTGGGGGGGGTGCTCTCGAGAGTTGCTAGGCTGACCCCTCATTTTATAAATGGGGAAACTGAGGCCGAGAGAGAAAGGAACTTTCCGAGTCGGGCCTTAGGGCACACTAAGTTATTAACCCTTTTTAGTGGAGACAGGTTGAAATTGGAAAGCCCTGATTGGGGAGCTGAGGGGAGGGGTCATTCCTGGTGCAGCCACACGGAGGAGGGGAAAGGAAAGGCTAGAACCAGTTTGGGGCTGAAACCCAAACCTAGCTGCCACTCACTGTGCAACTTCTGACGAGTCCCTTCAGGAGATGAGCGAGCTGTTGGCAAAGAGACACCCAGGGCTACAAGTTCTGGATGTTTAGGGGTTCAGAGTCGCTGGGCCTCCCACCTCTGATTGTATCCATAGGGGTAATAGCACCAAAAGAAGGGAGGTGATGGTATTGTCAGGCTCCACATGGAGTTCAAGATAAGGGCTAATGGGTGAGTGCACTATGTCTGGGGGAAAACTGATGAAGAAGGAAGGCTGCCTTCCCTAGAGAAGAGAAGGCATGAAGGATGGGGCCACTGTCTGGAAATTGCAGAAGACTTTTGGAGGCCGGGTAGAGCAGGTAAGCTAAGAAAGTGTCAAACAGCAGAGCTAAAAACAGTGTGGCACCCAGTAGGCACTCAAAAATATTACTGAATAAAATTACAAGGAGGCAGAATACAAGGAAGTCTCTAACAGAGACAGCCACCTCAAGAGCAACAGAACTCCTTGTCACTGAAGGCTTGAAGGCAGAATCCCTGTGCTGGGTGAGGAAGTACTAAGATGAGTCAGAGACAATCTTGCTGAGAAAAATATACCTCCATTAATGAAGCCTCAGATTGTGCTTCCTTGCTTTGGTATTGTCAGGTTGCACTGAGCTTGGGTACCACTACGACCTCCAGATTCTTTTTATTCAGAGTTATGAAACAGTCCTCCACGTTCTACACTCAGGCAGTCACTTTTCAAACTTGTTTTCAAACCCTGAACCTCTTTGTAAGTACTGGTCCTATCATTCAACATCTCCACTCTCCTTCCCAGCTCCATGAAATCAACAACTGGGAGTAGCCTAAGCACCCCTGCCTGAGAGCAATGCCTTGCAGCACCCCGTTCATCAGGCTCCTGTGGATACAGTCTTTCAGGCACTGGAAGGCAAGCAGGGGAAAAAGCCACTCTGCAACAATCTGATGTTTGCAAATTGTTGAATTTAAAACACTGTTGTCCATTTGAAAACAACATTTGGGAATGACCTAAGACCCTAGGCTGGCTCTCAGAGGCACTGAAGTCAGGCAGAAAGGGAAGTCAGAAAGCCAGTGAGGATATCGAGCCTCCCACCGGGGACCCCAAGAAAATACAAGTGGAACATGTGATCAGCCTCCACGGCCCCCAGAAGCCCTAGCCAGACAAAGGCTTATTGTGCCCCTGCTGAGTGGGTCCAGGGTCTGCAGGCCACCCAGGCCACTGCCTGGCATCCAGGCCACCTGAGGAGTCAGTGCTGGAACTCAAGGGTTATCACCAGGACCATCCTCACTGCTCCCTCCCACAGGACACTGCCTTTCCAAGTGGTCAGGGCTTTGTCGGATGCATACACAGCAGCAAGGAGAGGCTTGGAACAGAAGACCCAGAGGAAATGGTTGGCTCTCTGGGGACTCGGCTGGGAAGCATCATAGACAAAGGAGCCATCACCACACAAGGTGTAAGAAGCAGAGCTCCCAGACCTGCTAACATGCAGGGACTTGGGTTGGGCCAGTTAACCTTGCTAGGACCCCCTTCATAGTTCCTCAAGAAGGGAGAGTCAGGACTGGGAGGGACCCCAGGAATCTTGGAGTCCCACCCCCTCAATTCACAGGCAGGAAGCCTGAGACCAGCAAGTCAATGGCAGATATGGGACTGGAGCTCACGCTCTGCCTCACTGTGCTT
>PVKY010001410.1:0-32303 GCA_004027775.1 Bradypus variegatus
GAGAGAGAGAGAGAGAGAGAGAGAGAGAGAGAGAGAGAGAGAGAGAGAGAGAGAGAGAGGAGGGAGAGAGAGGGAGAGAAAGACTTGCATATTTTTATAGGTTTACACAACTGGTTTATTCCACTTTACGTCAGGAAGTTTCTCTAAGAAACAGTTTCACTTAACCTTGAAAAAAATCAGCCAAGGTCCAAATGAATCGTCAAGAATGGCTCACGTATTCTTCCCTGGAGATTCGTAACTCAGCTGAAGTCTCAGCCTTGGCCTCTTACTAAGGCAGAAAACAAAGAAGAATCCTTTTTGTAAAAAATGTCCATATCTTACCCAAAGTGCTTCTCTAAGAGGTGGTATTTTTTCTCTTTGCAGTTTCAGAGAAAAACACTCTTGGCTAAACTGGAAATGTCCCAGAACAAATGGTGTGCTGTGCAAACAAGGCACTGGATGGTCAGCGTACGTGTCTGAGGGCTGTGGAAGGCTTTGTTTTTTCCTTATTGAGTAACAGGATAAGGTGGTTCAGAGCAGGAAATAGGTTCCTCAGGTCATGAGCCGGGACTCTAAGTTCAGGAGGAAGGAAGGAAATTAATAGTTACTGGATGAAAATGTATCACTTGATTTTCCTCTACTTGAATCACATTACTTTTCTACCCTAGGTCATCTTGTGTGTATGTGTTACCTCAAATGCACATTTATGGCATCTCGGGTGTATCTGGTAACCCGAAAGAACAGTTATATCACATGCTTGTATTATTTAGATTTATATATTCCCCTATGTTTGAAAGTGTGATCTCATATGTACAAGCATTTGTTCATGTTACATCACATGTACGCATGTTTGTGTGTGTAACTATGACAGCCCAACAGCACTGCTGGGTGCCTTATATTCTAGCTACTGCTGATCTCACTGGCTTTTTTTTTTTTAACAGCTTTGTTGGTATATAGTTTACATAGTATAAAAGTCACCTGTTTTAAATGTACAGTTTAAATTTGATGATGGTTACACAACCATTATCACAATCTGGTTTCAGAGCATTTCAATCACCCTCAAAATGTCCCTTGTGTCCATTTGCAGTCCCTATTCCCAGCTGCAATCCCAGGCAACTACTAATCTGCTTCCCATCTCCCGAGATGTGCTTTTTCTGGACATTTCACATAAATAAAATCACACATTATGCAGACTTTTTTCACTTAGCATAATGTTTTTGGGGTTCATCCAGGTTGTAGTATGTATCAGTAGTTCATTTCTTTCTTTCTTTTGCTGTATAGTATTCCATTGCATGGATAGACCACATTTTCCTTATCCCTTTACCAGTTGATGGACATTTGGATTGTTTCCACTTTTTGGCTATTGTGAATAATGCGGCTATGACACTCGTGTACAGGTTTTGTGTGGACATGTGTTTTCATTTCTCTTGGATAGATACTTAGGAGTAGGACTGCTGGATCATATGGCCAATGTATGTTTAACTTTATAAGAAACTGCTAAATGGTTCTCCAAAGTGGCTGTACAATTTTGCATTCCCACCAGCAGTGTAAGAGGGTTCTGGTTGCTCCGAATCCTCATCAGCACTCAGTATCAGCAGTATTTTTTATTTAGCCATTTTAGTTGGTGTGTATAGGTATCTTGTTGTGGTTTTGATTTCCATTTCTCTAATTATTAATAATGTTGAATATCTTTTCATGTTATTAGCCATTTGTATGTCTTTTTTGGTGATTATTAACTTATTTTTCTATTTTTATTAAGCTTTATTGAGGCATAATGAACAATAATGAATAATAAGTCATATTTAAATATGCACATATTTCAAGTGTTCAATTTGGTAAGTTTTTACATATGTATACACCCATGAAACCATCACCATAATGAAGATATGAATATATCCATCACTCCCAAAAGTTTTCTTCTGGCCATTTGCAATCCCTCTTGGCTCCTCTCTAATACTCTGCCCTCCCTGTTGGTCTGCTTTCTGTCACTAAGGATTCGTAGTGCATTTCATAAAATTTTATATAAATGGAATCATGAGTATTACTCTTCTTTTTCTGGTTCCTTTCAGTCAGTGTAATTATTTTGAGATTCATCCATGCTGTGGCATGTATCAATAGTTCATTCCATGTAATTGTTGAATAGTATTCTGTTGTATGAATTCTCCACCATTTGTTTATCTGTCCACATACTGATGAACATTTGGATTGTTTTCACCATTTGGTTATTACAAACAAAACTGCTATAAATATTTATGTACAAGTCTTTGTATGGATCCATGCATTCATTTCTCTTTGGTAAATACCTTGGAGTAGAATGGCCAGATTAAATGTTAGGTAAATGTTTAACCTTTTAAGAAATTGCCAAACTGCTTTCCAAAGTAGTTGTACCATTTTACACTCTTATAAGAGTTCAAGTTGCTCCACATCCTTGCCAACACTTGTTTGGTTAGTCTTTTCTATTTTAGACCTTCTGTTCTAGTGGGTGTGGAGTGGTGTCTAGTGGTTTTAATTTGCATTTCCCCATTGATTGATGATGTTATGTATCTTTCATATGCTTATTAGCCATTTGTATATTCACTTTCATGAAGAATCTTCTTAAATCTTTCACCCATTTACTAATTGCATTGTTTGCTTTCTTATGGTTGAGTTTTGAGAGCTCTTTATATATTCTGGATACAAGTCATCCTTTATTAGATCTGTAATTCAAAAAGATTTTCTCCAAGTCTGTGGTTTAGTTTTTAAAATTCTCCTGACAGTCTTTCAAAGAGCAATAGTCTTTAAGTTTTATGAATTCCAATTTACTACTCTTTAAAAATGGATCATGCTTTTTGCATCTAAGAAATCTTTGCCTAACTCAAGGTTATAAGCATTTTCTCCCATGTTTCCTTCAGAAGTTTTATAGTTTCAGATTTTAATTTAGAATATCATACGTTTTGAATTACTTTTTTATTTTCTCTCAGTTTATTAAACTGTTAATATTTGTAATTGAAACTTGAGAGAAAAATCTTCTACAATGGTTCAATTTAAGTACAATGGCACTGTTAAAAAGGGTCTTATTTATATAGAACTGTTCTTTGGCTCTCTATATAGAGATATACATATTTGCACATGCACGTAATGTAAACACACATATATGTCACCTTTGGAGGTATTCAGGATGGTTGTAATTTTAATTTTATAGCCTTTTAAAGAAAGAGGAACTCTGGAAAATCAAACAGTTGTGTGATGTCTCTAGAATTTCAGTCTTTTAATTCCCAGGAACAAAGCTATGGGAGTGGAATGATCTCTCCACCTAACTCCATGACTTTCCTTTGGGTTTTCATTTTTTTATTTTTATTTTTAAGGCAATTTTATTAAGATATATTCACACACCATACAAACCATCTGAAGTATACAATCACTGGCTTACAGTATCATCACATAGTTGCTCATACATCCCCATGATCAATTTTAGAACATTTTCATTACTCCAGAAAAGAAATAAAAATGAAAAAGAAAATCCAAATCCTCCCATACCCCTTACCCTCTTGAATAAGTTTTTGAATATTTTTAAGGTATGGATATCAATTTTTTTGCACGGATATCAAAATTTTAAAAAAGACTTTCCTTTCTCCACTGAACTTCAACCTTTGTCAAAAATCAACTGACTACATATGTGGGGTATTTTCTGGACTCTCTATTCTATTTCAGTTATCTGTTTGCCTATCATTACTTCAATACCACATTATCTTAATTACTGTAGCTTTAATATACTTGCTGCTATCAACTAGTGTAAGTCCTTCAAATTTGTTCTTCTTTTCCAAAAGTGTTTGGCTATTCTAAGCTCTTTGGATTGCCATATGAATTTTAGAAATAGCTTATCGATTTCTACAAAATAGCTTTCTAGGGTTTGATTAGGATTGCCTTGAATCTATAGCTCAATTTGGGGAGAAATAATTGTTAATAATGCTGAGTCTTCCAATCCAGGAACACGGTATATTGCTCCATTTATTTAGGTCTTCTTCAATTTCTTTCAGCAATGTTTTGTTGTCTTTAGTGTACACATCTTTTGACAAATTTATTTCTAAGAAATTCATATTTATTAATGATATCTTAAATTTTTTACTTTCAATTTCTGATTGCTGCTATTAAATGGAAGTATAATTGACCTATATCTATTGATTGTGAATTCTAAAAACTTCTTAAACTCACTTATTAGTTCTAGCACCTCTTTTTGTAGATTACATAAGATTTTCTCCATAGATGACCATATAGTTTCCATGGTTATAATTTCCGATGCTCTTCATTCCTTTGTACAGATCCATACTTTCATCTGGTATAATTTTTCTTATGTCTGAAGATTTCCTTTATGGTTGGGTATGCCAATAGTGATTACTTTTGTCTTTTAGTATGTTTGTTAAAGTTTTTATTTTGCCTTCATTTTTAGAAGATATTTTCACTGGGTATAAAATTCTAAATTGACAGATTTTAATTTCAGTAATTTATAAATGCTGCTTCTTTTCTTCTGGCTTGCATTGTTGCCACTAGAATTCTGCTGTCATTCTTACTTTTGTTCCTCTGTACATAGAGTGTCTTTTTCCTCTGGCTGCTTTTAAGATTTTTCACCTTATTACTGGTTTTAATCAAGTTGATTATGATCTGCCTTGGTGCAGTTTGCTTCATGTTTATTGTGCTTGGGATCACTGAGACTCTTGGATCTTTGCATTTATAGTTTTCATCACTTTTGGAAATTTTTAGACTATTATCTCTTCAAATACTTTCTCTCTCTCCCTTTCTCTCTCCTCTCGTTCAAGGACTCCAATGACCTCACTGGCTTATTTTAGATTATCCAAAAGATAAACAACTGTAGTGCATGGATGAGACATGGAAAAGGTAATATCAGTTGGTCTTTGATACAGCCTGAATGTTCAGACTCTGGAAGAAGGCCTTGGAGGAAAGGGTAAACAAAGAAGTGGGGTGAGCACTGGATGAAAGTCATAAGTTCCTTGTTCAAACTGTATCAAAATTATCTATTTGACTTTAGGGCAGTCCCTTTATTTTTCTGGATCTCAGTATTCTCAACTGTGAAATCTTGTTGTATATGACAAGCAAGATTCCCTCCAGCTTGTACATTTTTGTTTGTTTGTTTCTGGGTAAATTCTGGAGGAAGGGGAAAGGAAGGATTGTAATCTCATATTCTCACATGCTCCTAGCAACCATTTGTCTTCTCCTTTCTTAATATAACTTGTTTGTACAATTTGATCTCAATAGAGTTAGACAGCTAGATTATTTGGACCAATCCTCTCATTGAAAACAATTAAAAGCTAGATTTTAAAAACATCAAAGAGGCTGACAATATAGTAAATTACTAAAGAAATTAGGAACCTAGAGAAATAAGCAGAATACATTGGCACATCCAAGAGAATTGATTTTTTATTGGCCTAGACTCCTAAAGATGAGGATGTTCCAGTGACTGGGGATTTCACAATGTAAGTTATCTTCATCCAGTTTGTGGAATAATGACATAAAGAACAAGATCCATTTCCACAATAAATTCCTTATTTGATATTAGTTGTGTTCAGGGATCAGGAAGCTCTCTTTGGAATAAAAAGTATTAGAGTTCAAGCTGAGCTTTCAGATCATTAATATTTGACATGACCTCCAAGATCTTATTTCACAACCCAAAATTCTTAAACCACATCCCTTGGTCATTCCATAGGTACTGGAAGAGATGTGAAATTTCGCTGAGTAGGCTCTCCTTCTTTTTCTGCCATTTATTTTCCTGATTCCTTTCATTTCTTCCAACAATAAGGCATGCTGTGAAATTGAGTTTCACTATCATTCTTTTCCAGTCTGTCAGCTCAGATACTGATCACAGAACAGGTCAATATGATAGCTCCTGACAAAGCCATTTCTGTTTCAGATTTGTAAAAAATAGCCTCCTAAAAGTATGTGCTTATAATGACAACTGATAATTCAACAAAATTTCATTGGGGGGAGTCACCTTTAATTTTGGCTAGGAAGACAAACAGCCCTTTGCATCTCCTAGTTATTAACATCAACCCATAAGGGTGAGGGAAAGGTCATAGAAATAACCTATGCAACCCAGGTCAGCCTAAGATTCCCTAAGTATTTTATCTGTTTAACGGCCTAGAACTATACCAGCCAAATACAAGCAATTTTGGAGGCAAGTGAATACTCTCACTCTTTTGCTTGGTATCTCCAAGATTCCAATTGTAATGTTTGTTTACAATGTGTCTGTGACTTGGGTGCTGGATGAGGTTCTCTAAGGATTGTTCATTGCAACAATGCTAGAGAGAATAGCTGAAGCTTATGACAGTGCAGAAGGCTTTTCAGCCTGATTGCCTGCCTTCTCCTCAAAGAGTGCCTTGTAATGTTTTCATCCACCGGGACTAGGCCACTTTCCCATTCTCTGTTCCCCAAGAGGCAGCCAAAATTGGCTGAAGTTCTGTGTTTCTCCTGGACATAGAAATTACCAGTGTATATAGATAAACACAATAAAGTGGTCTTGCCTGCAGTTTTCAGAAGGAAGTTAGGCCATCAGGCAACTTGCTGGATCAAGAAGTTCGACGGAGTACACCACCTACTCATGGGAATATTTTGTGAAGCATACAGTCCCTGTATACACACATCGTTTACAACCAATATTTATTGAACAGTTAATAATATGCCTAGGACTTTTCCAGTGCTGGAGACAGAGAGGTGAACAAAAACAAAATCTTTATTCTTTATTATTTTCAGTAGAGATAATATTTCCTGGCCAGTTTACTCTATCAACGTAAGCCTCAGCTTGCAGCACCATTACTTGAGGATTAATGTTAATTGCAGTTGAAAAGGAAATGGTAGTCCCCACTTACCCCCGCTATAGCTCCCAGGAAACACACACATTCTTCATACTTCCTGGTTTAGGTGGTTTTCAAACCAGGACTCAGGTTACTGCTTGTTTGTTTAAAATAAAGATTAAGCATCAAAACTTCAGCTGCAGTTTAAAGTAGCATACTTAATGCATATTTATTTTGTTATGGGGTTTGGAATCTGAGAGAATTTTTTTCAATGCCAAAAAGGCAAAGAAAAATATGATATACAATAAAAAGAATGAAGGATAAGCTTTGCCCTAAAATACCACATATTGACTTAGATTCTTGCTTCACATGCCATGAGGTTTTTGTTTTGTTTTTGTTTTACATCAATTTGACCTTATCTGTCAAACCCAAAGACTCAAAGCTGCAACACAGCATGTTTGTTCTCATAACCCTTTTACTCCCTTATGTAGTTTTCAGGAAGCTAGACTTAATCATAATACAGTATCACTTTCCGTAAAAGACTTTTCCTTCATTCTAAGGGTTTTTAAATATTTCCTAATGAATCCCAACTGAGATTAACTGGAGTTGAAGAGTGGAATAAAGATTGTTTAACTGGCTCTTACTGAAGAGTCAAAGAAATCCTAGTTGGAGAATTGATTTATGTAGACTGCTTAAATTTAATTCATTCATTAGCTGGACTGAATCACAGAGCAAAAGAAGAGTCTGGCTGGAATAAGCTGCCACCTCGGCAACAAAAGCAGCAACGTACACTTTATGTGGCCTGGGGCTGAGTGGAGATGGCAATGGGACATCTGGAACATAGACAAACATATTTTCCTGTCAGAGGCTGGTTATGGTGCAATTCCTCTCTGATTAGCAATCTAAAATAACGCAGTTTCTCTGCACTTTCATTCACCTAAGAAGAGGTTATCCCTTGTGTGAACAGGAGGCTTCTAAGGGGAAAAATAAGTCAGCTGAGATGAAAGAGCCAATAAGAATCTTAGTTCAAAGTTCAAGGCTGCAGCGAACCTAATATATTGAGGATAAACTTGTTTTGGGTCTGACCCTCTAATTCAGTGGCTGCTAGGACTCAGAACCTCTAGGTGAGCTGGGAGAGAGTTCTATCATTTTATAATTTCACCCCAACCCCTACCAAGTGGTGTTATAGAGCCTATGTAAAAAAATGCCACCCCCCCCCCCTATTTTAATGACATTTCCATCTGAGTATCCAGATGGGAGAATTTCACAAAGTCTAGAATGTATAGAAATTTCAGACACAAATCCCCACTTCCCTTTGCTCAATCAAAAACTGAACATTGTTACTACTCACACTTTGTTCATTCTTGCAAGCATTTTCCCCTAGCCAAAACAATGACCATGTTCTTCCTTCTGGATGATAGGTGAGTGATAGCCACTGGACATGAGATAAATTTATCTTTAGGTATCCTTGGAAACAGAACAGATTTGAAACAAGGACTAAAAGTCAGAGGTTACTAACTACATATCTTGTTTTTCTTCAATGGCTTCAGCCTTCCCTTCCCCTGACCTCTCCTCCAGATACTCAGAAATTCCCATCCAGCCTACCCGTTATCCCTTTAAAGGGCAAATTTAATGCCCAATGTCTCCATTAAAACGTCCCCAACCTTTCTAAAAGAGTGACTTTCTTTTCTACAAAACTGTAGAACCGATTATATGCTGAGCAAAATCTTCTTTGTATCTCTCCAACGTGCTGCCACAGTACTGTGTGCACAAAGGTATCCAACAAACGTTTATTGAAAGGAGGAAGTACATCAGACCTAGATGTTATCCTGAAGGAGCTCGTTGTCCAGTAGAGAAGAGAATTGTAACACGGGGCTGAAAGTGGTGAGAGAAATAAAGAAGATAAACTACCATCCTTTATAGTGTCACTTCAGACTGGGAAAAATCAGGTAAACTTTGTGAAGGAGTCAACATGTAAGCAGAGCCTTGAAGGATAAGTGGACTTTGTGATTCCAGAAATGGGAGAGAGGACATTCCAGATGCAGGAAACAACCTGAAACCCAAACCTAGAAGATGGAAAAGTGTGGGTCACATGTGAAAAGCATTAAATGGTTTAATTGGAGTGAAGGGTAAATCAAAGATGTAGTTTAAAAATACAATTAAATAGGAAGTTGGGGGGCAGATGATGGAGGTTAAAGAGTTTCAAATTTGATTAGTGCTTTTGTGTTGTACTTCAGAAAAACTGATGTGGCAACAGAATGCAAGCTGACATGGAGATGGCAGAGATTACAGCTGGAGTGTTCAGTTAGATGGCAACTGCGTAGTTGAGATCAGAAGTAATGAGGCTGTACCAGCAAGGACAGAGTTGACATATTGTAAAAGTAGAATCAGGTCCCAGAAACTGACTGGAATTTGAATGGATTTGGGGATGGGGAGAAGACACAGATGACTCCAAAGTTCTGAATTTGATGATTTGAAAGTATTACTGACATCAGATATAGGGGACATAGGAAGAAGATAAGAGGGATGAGGGAAGAAAACAATAAATTTAGTTGAGGACATATTGAGTTAGAAATGCTAATAGTATATCCTTGTGCTATCCAACATGAAATTTGTTTATGTCCTGGATCTTAGTACAGATCATGGATACAGACACTAACATAGAGACCATAGCTGAAAGCATGAAATTCTTAAGGTAGAGAGTAGGGACAAAGGACAGAGCTAAGGAAAGCTCAACTTTGGATATGTATATTGAGGAAACAAGTAATGAAAGAGGATCCAGAGAAAAAGAAAGAAAGAAAAAATGCCCAGACAACAAGGAAGAAAACTAGTTGGCTTTGGTGGCAAATTACTGATTTTCAACAAAGCTGTTTTTGAAGAAGGAGCTAAGCATTTTAATGGATTCATAAGTAAGTGGATATAAAGGAAAAAGCCCTTTGATATAAAGGAAAAAGCCCTCAACTGGGGACCAGAGGATGAGCTCCAACTTGGTACTGCTGGTCAGTAGCCATATGACATTTTAACCTTTCTTAAATTGTTTCCTAGTCTTCAAAATTCTGTAAAATCTTTTCCAATTCTCACTTTCAAAGATTCACACAACTACCTGTGTGCCTAAATCACACGGAGATATTGTGCGCCAAATATTTAGTAGGTATAGGCCAATTTCACTACTTGCAACTTGTGAGAAAGTTAGACACTTTTTTCATGTTTCCTAATACAGAGAAATTGGGATGGCATTCTTAGAAGATTTCTGCAAAGTAAACCAAGCGGATGAGGTCCCTTTCCAATCTCAAAGCACCCCCCCCAACCCCAACATACTACTCTTCTCTTTAAAAAACGAGCTAAGATATTATCCCTGGTTTATCCAGTGACTTGTTCTACTGCTTGAAATCAGGGGATGTTAGTTACCAAAAGTCTTTTTTTGTTGTTGAAATCAGGAAATCAGTTGGGCAGTATTAGCAATCAATTTCCCAAATCATAGCTCTCCAAGTCACATGTGACCATATATTTGTACAGGAACACTTTCTGAAACTTGATGTCTCATATCACATGCTCCTAAAATTAAACCAGAAATATGTTATTCAAGAAGAACACAGATGTACTGAAGTAAGAACATTTGCTTTATTTGGCAGGGGGGTGGGGTGGGATGGGGTGGGTGGTGGTTATATCTCTTGGGATCCCATAAAAATGCAAACTCAGGATCAATGAAATGTTAAAGATTACAAATCTTTTAGTTGGGTATGGGCACACAGTCTAGTAATATGGTCTAAGTGTAGATGTGAAATAGTTTACTTTGACTGAATCCTCTGATTAAAGTTAAAAGGTACAATGATTTCTCTTTAAAAGAAACTCACAAAGTAGATATCTTTCTCTTCCTGAGACACTAATAAGTTTTCCTGAAATTCTCCTCCTTTGTCTTTCCTCCAAAGAGGTTGGACTTTTTTTTTAATGCATGAATTCTTACTTTATTTAATTATAAATGGACATTGTAGAAAATAAAGGAAAAAACCAAACCTTATTTTAAAAAGCCATGTAATTCAGTTCTGAATTCAGAGGAAAAGGGAAGGAAAGGACAATTGGCATCTATTGTGGACTTGCCAAATGCCAAAAATGTTCACATACATTACTTCACTCAAGCCTGATGACAATAGTTTAGTAAATTAGCTTTGATTTTAGGGATGAGAAAACTGAGGCTCAAAGAGGCTAGCCATTTGCTCAAGGTCAAATGGCAAGTTGTAGAACTGAGATTTGTACCAATAGCTCTATCATACAGCTCAGTCTCGTGAAAATCCACTCTTGAAAAAGTCTAAGCATTTTAGGCATAAAAGGATATTAGCTAGGATTCTCTGGAGCCTCCAAATTCTCTTGTATCGTCACTGAATCCTACACACACACAAATCTCCACAACCTTCACATTCATAGTTCCCCTTCCAATTGAAATTCAACACCGAGGACAGTTCCTGAGTCATGTTTGCAGGAAGCTGTCCTTAGATCTGTGTTATTGAGCTCACACCCCCATTCTTGACTCCCCAGTGGCACTGACACAGAGAGGAGGAAATGTAAGAAAAGTATAAGATGGGATCCTCTGACACCGGGGTGGAAATTAGCACATTTCCCAGAAGACCAAGATAAAAATGCATGTGAGAAGAACAAGGGAACCAAACAGATGGGGCAATAAACGAAGGCGGAATGAGCTCATCAGGATTCCCAGCACACGGTTTGACTCCATACTGGGCTCTCTCTCAGCTGACCTGGGTGCCAAGAGACAGTGAATGAGTGGGTAGCTACTATGCTGTAGCTTCAGCTACACTCGGAGATTAGGTGGAGCTGATTCACTGCTGCAGATCCGCACGACTTTTCAAGTGGGGGGAAATCTGTGGGCCCCGGTCTCTGCCACTCACATAACCATCCACATAGCATGAGTCAGATGTGCAGGATTTTTCAGGTAGATAAGGTTTCTGTGCTATGAGTAAATCAAGGGTGAGTTTTCATGTGGTTGAGAGCAGGTTTCAACTGTGCTCCTTACTTGCTCTATACATAACCACCCTGCGTTCCCAAATGCGCTCTTGGTAGAGGTGGTTCATAATATACACAGAAAGAACAAGGCTCTGGAAGGTTTGTCACACTGAGCAATGATTCTGTTTTCTTAAACCACCAGCTCTTGGGTATAGCTGGAAGGACCTGTGGAGACTTGTCTAATCCCCTTACCTTATACACAAATAAAGTGAGGTGCAGAGAGGAAAATGACTTGCCCCAAACCAGCTGGCTAGTGACAGAGCTGATATTAGGAGTCAATCTACTCATTCCTAGGCCAGCAGACTTTACACTGCACCAAAAGACAAAACAAAGCCCTTAACAGCACATACCCTGCGAAGCCCTCTAATTATATTGCCTCCGAAGAAAAGAACATCTCAAACGCCTGGTCTTTCCATCTGGGCTTTGGCAATTTCACTGATCACGTCCCGTACTGGAATCCTTTTGGAGAAATTAAAGAGTAATTCTTTCAGATATATGTGTTATTTTTAGAAATTAAAGAGTAATTACTTTCAGATATATGCGTTCTTATTTTTGTCTTCTTGAACACTGCTTTCTTTGTTTGGGAGGAAATTAAAATTCTGGAAATACATTTGATTTTATTTAATTATTAAAGGACAAGCTCCTATTTGAAGCAGCCGTGAAAATGAACATATCGGTCTATGTCAAGAAAGGATACGGGAAACACATTATACTACTGTATTGCAGTCTTCGCCTGAGATCTACGTGGGGTCTCTGAAGACAAGAACATCAAACATGTGTGAGAACCGAGAAGTCGCATCCTGATCTGGGTAATTCTGGGTGTCAGAATTTAGCGGCTTGTGGAATCACCTGCGGAGGAAGAGTATGTGGGTGCATTTGAACCTGGGAAGTCTTCGAGGAGCTGGAGTGAGAAGAACGGAGGAGGAGCGAGTCTAATGAAGGTCACACTTACAAGGTGAAGCTGATAGCCCAGTCCCACCCCGTCTTCTCTACCACTAAGTATTCTTACCCCAACCACCCCAACTTCCGTCGGCCTCTGCCTCGGGGGCTGGGGAGACTGCATTTCCTGACTAATTTCTACCCACAAAGAGATTTCCATGAATAGAACCTTTCTTCTCACTTGACAGCATCGTCCTTGAAAACGCACAACTATTTACATAACAGAAGCTGTTGCTGGAAGTGCAGAGCAGGTCAAAGTTTGGCTTCTGCAGATTAATCACCGCCGCCCATTTTATATTATCATCATAATTTCATTTATTTTGATACAATTTGTTTTCAGCATCCACCCCAGCTTCTTGTGCACAAGTGACAGATCCATTTGTTTCTGGTATAATGGATAATGTGATTAACGACCTTGCAACAGGATCTCTCCAAAACTATAGAGAAAAAAAAAACAGCGCTTTCCATCTCTGACGCGCAGGCTCCTCCGGCCGGGTGTGCGGCGGCTGACCTGGCCTCCCCGAGCTTGTAAGCCACCCCGCTCCCGCCTTTGGGGGGCTTCTGCTCCTCGGACCCCTCCAGGGGTGCGAGGGCGGCGGCCTGGGCTGGGGAGGCGGGCCCGCGGAGACCCCCTTCACCCGGCGCTGGCTCCGTCGGGAGTCCCCGCTCGGCGGGGTCTGCCCGGCTGAGGGTTACACCCTGCAGGGCGACCGCCGGCGTCTGGGGCGCGGGGGCCGCTCCTTCCCGCCCACCCCGGGCCGTGTGTTCCCGAACATTCTCTCCACGTGGCCTCCCCAGCCCGGGCGGCCGTCGTGCGTCTTCTTTCCGCCTTCAAGGGAGCGCGGGGGCCGCAGGCTAGGCTCTAGCTGGCAGCCGGGCGTCGGAGTCCCGCCCGGGCTGCTTCTCCTCCCGCCCCGGGCCTCCCGTTCCTGCCGCGTGAGGTGCGGTAACGCCCCCCGCCGTGCTGGAAGCCCAGCAGCCTCCCCGGGGGCCACCGGGGCACCTGGGGCTCCCGGCTTCTCGTCAGCCCGTGACGCCCGCGTCCTCGGGTGGGTCCTGGGGGCGCCGGAACCAGGCGGGCGGCAACTCTCCCGGGCACCGAGGCGGCTTTTTACCTCAGGCCGCCCTTCCCCGGGCAGCGAAAGTACCCCGCGCTCCGCCTCTGGCGCCGGCCCCCGCACCCGCCAGACCCCGGGCCCCGCCTCCGATCGCCCCCTCGCGCTGACGCGCACGCGGCCCGGCCAATCAGAGCTCGCGGCGCCGCGCCCCACGCGCCGGTCCCCCCGCCCCCAGCTTTAAGAAAGGGCGCGCGCGGCCGGGCCGGGAGTGTCGCGCCGAGCGAGGGTGCGGGCTGCGCGACAGCTGAGGCCTCGCCGGCCCCAGCGGCCCCACGCCCCGACGGCGCCCGCCCGCCTGTGCTGAGGTGAGCGCGGCGGCGCGATGCTGGTGCTGCTGGCTGCCGGCGTGGTGCTCGCCGCGGCCGCCGCGGCCCAGGACGGCCCGGCGCCCGGCAGCCGTTTCGTGTGCACGGCGCTGCCCCCGGAGGCGACGCGCGGCGGTTGCCCGCTGCCCGCGAAGCCCGGGCCGGGCGGCGCGCCGAACCCCGAGGAAGAGCTGCGGGCCGCTGTGCTGCAGCTGCGCGAGACCGTCGTGCAGCAGAAGGAGACGCTGGGCGCCCAGCGCGAGGCCATCCGCGAGCTCACGGGCAAGCTGGCGCGCTGCGAGGGGCTGGCGGGCGGCAAGGCGCCGGGCAAGGCGGCCGCGGGCAAGGACACCATGGGCGATCTGCCGCGGGACCCCGGCCACGTCGTGGAGCAGCTCAGCCGCTCGCTGCAGACGCTCAAGGACCGCCTGGAGAGCCTCGAGGTAGCGGCGCGGGCGGCGGGGCCGTGCGGGGAGCGCTACCGGGGGCGGAAGGGGCGCGGGGCGAGGGCGCTGCCGGAAGGTGGGGAGTGGGCGCGGCCGGGGAGCGGGAGTGTCGCGGGGCGGCGAGGGGGCCTGGGGCAGTGCGGGGAGCGCAGGGCTGGGAGGGGGCGCAGCCCGGAAGTGGGAAAGGGTGCGGGCCGAGGCGGGGGCCGCCCCTGGGTCGTTTGGGTAGAGGGATCCCGAGTGGGCTGCGCGGGACTGTGCGGGAGACGCTCGTCCGGGGGGTGAGCTGAGTTAGGGAGGGTGCTCCGGAACTTACCGACGCCCCCCACTCCCCTAACCGGGAGGAGAGGATTAAGTCCGCGCGCGCCGGGCCGGCCATCCACTCCCCAAGGTCTCGGTTAGCGATCAAGGACGGCGAAGGCCAAGGGGAAAGACACCCGCGAGCCGGGCGACGGTGGGGCTTGTTTTCTCGAGTGTCCCCGCGTCTCCCGGAGGCCGGGCAAGGGGCCGTGATGCCGCCGCGCGAGGTCAGGTGCCCGGGCAGCCGGTGTGTCCATGTATACATCGGATCGGGCTGGACCAGAGGGGCGCGAGGGGCGCGCAGGTGGGTCGCCCCAGAGCGCACCCAGGCATACCGGCTGAACGGTTCCCAGCCTGGGGGAAACGTCTTCAAAGACACCTCTTCTGCCAGTTCGACTGACAGTTTTAAGGCGTCCTTCCCGGGTGCTCTGGGGGAGGAGACCTTATTCAGTTTTTCTTGGAAGGTTTAGGTACAGTTTTGAACTTTGAGAAAGAAATCTTCATTTACTTCTTATCTTTACTTTCCACCTACTTAAGTTAGTAATGTTGTTGAAAACATTTATTAGCAAAATGAGGTTTCAGTGATGGGATGGTAATGATTGCAAAATTATTTGAGGGTTTCCTGTGGCATGATGGCTAAATATGATATTTCCAGCCTCTGTATATTCCTTGACTCATGGTTAGTAACAGCTGATGTTTTCTCAACACACACTATGCATCAGGCATAATACGTAATCTTAATCTGTGCAACAGAGGCAAGACCTGTCATCTGTATTTTACAATTTGAGACACTTAGACATGGAGAGAGATAAGTGACTTCCAAACACACATCTGGGCAGTGACAGTAAAGGAAATAGGAAGTGAGAATTTCAAAACAGCATTAAACATTGATTTCTGGAATTCATGACTGTGATGTTTTCAGTATGTCATTTCCCAGTGACATCTTTGCAAGCAGTTATTTACCTTGGTGCCTTGCTGGACTTGGCAGCTGTTTTGAGTTTTAGATGTAACATGCTCATCAGCTTTGAGTACCATTCGATTAACTCTTAAAAAAAAAAGTCTAGCTATGTTTTGGTTTTTGCCCTGTAGAGAATTAGAGGTGTTGGTTAAGATTTTGACTTTTTGGGTAAGAGAAAACCAGCTTTCCGAGAGGGGAAAAGCTGATTCACAAATTTTAAGTATTGCAGCAAAGTAATTCTTGTCTGACTTTGAAATCCTTTCTGTGAAAAAAAAGAGGCATCAGTGAAATGCTCCCTTTTGTGCCTGGCACAGTTTACTGCTTAGTCTGGAAGCTTCTCCCTGTGTGTTCAGGCCATTGGGGCTGCATGCACTGCATGATTCCATTTCAACTGGCCTGAATGCTTCTCCGTGTCGCCTGCTCCCCAAAGCACCAGCTCCGAGTGAACGTGTCGAGTGCGGCGCTGCCCAGTGACTTCCGAGAGATGCTTCAGCGGCGGCTGGGAGAGCTGGAGAGGCAGCTGCTGCGCAAGGTGGCGGAGCTCGAGGACGAGAAGTCCCTGTTCCACAACGAGACCTCGGCTCACCGGCAGAAGACTGAGAGCGCCCTGAATGCACTGCTGCAGAGGGTGACCGAGCTGGAGCGAGGTGACTGCTCTGCTTGTTTCTGTGTCATGCACCCCACACACACACATAAAGACACCCCACAGCGCTGGTTCTTGGCTGCTTTGGGGTAAGGGAAGCTGGTCTCAGAGGAAGGGAGAGGGGCAGCAGAACAGCCATCTTGCCCATTTACAGAGGAGGCCACCTGGGCCCTTGAGGGAGTGGCTGCTCCCAACCTGCTGGCCCCAGGCACATCGCTGTGCTTCCACGGGCTGTGTCCTCAGGACCCTTTTGCTGGGGACAGGCCCTGAGGCTGTACCTCCCTTATCTCTGGGACCCACCTGTCCTAGGTGCAGAGAGCCACCCACTTCTTTACAATTCAAGCTGCCGCCCCCTCTCCTTGTCCGTTGCTGAAACGAAGCTTTATTTTTTACATGGGAGTCAGCTGGCTTGGTGCACTAGAGGACTCAGGTTTTTTCCCATGGTGGGGCAGCCATGGAAGAACACATTGGCACACTGCCTTGAGAGTAGTCAGACCCGGGATTTTGGTTTATGGACAACAGTGATTGTGCTCACAGTTGTTTGAGCAAACCATAAGGGTGATGGACAATGGTCGGCTCATGAATTAGCCCCCACCTCCCACCTGCACCGGGATTAACCATGGAAAAGCAAATTAACTCTGGACAAGCTGGGCTAAACCACCCAATCCCTGAGCTGTCTCATGGCCATTTCATTCCCCTTCTTCACTAGGCCTTACAGCATGTTTCATGTGTCTTTTCCTTCTCTATTCACACTGGTGGATACGTTTCTCTCACAGGAGAGAAGAAAGGAGGGATCAAGGGCCCAAGATAATTCAGATCACATTACCAGCCCTACACTGCTGGATGGACTGAAGCTTTGGGTTTGCTGGTAGTGGGTATGAGATTATGATCTCAGATGAATGCTGATTTGACAGAGAACTTTCTAATTACTTGGTTTCATGAATTATGAGGGAGAATGTACTTACTGCAAAACGACCTATTAATCTTTTAATGACATTGGCTGAGGAGGGCCAGATGGCATAGATCAAGGGAGTGGTGGCTCTATTCCATTTTATAGCTGGAACCCCAGAAGTCACAGATCTCTTATCCGTTTCCTATTCCTCTTCTTCCAGAAAAATCTATCCTTTCTTCCCTACCCTTTTCAGAAAAGGGTGAGTATGGTTTACATATTAGACTTGATTATTGAATTTTCAAAAACAGTTTTGTGTCTGCCCCACCCCTGTTGCTGGGTGACCTCAGGAAGCTCACTCGGTCCCAAGAGCCTTCCCCGAAGGAAGAGCAGCTGCAGCTTTGCCCCTTCTCCCATGACAGGAGGGGAGGGAGGAAAGGCTGCATCCTAGGTGAGTGTGGCTCAACCTCAGCAGAATATCAGGACCTTTAGAGCCATGGAATGGGCACATTCATGTTATTTAGTACCATGTAGAAGGCAAGAAGGGCTTTGCCAAAGACCTCGGTGCCTGTGTCTTCGTTTGGCATGGTGGCTGAGTTAGAGAAGTCTCCTGAGTTAGTGTATGGGGTAATGCCACGCAGTGTGCTGAGTGCTTCACCTCTGACAGATGGGATCTTGGTTATCCTCATTTCATAAATGAGAAAACACTGGAGTGTGGTCAAGGCCTCATCTGGGGAGAGGAGAGCAAGTGGAGCTGTTGAGCAACGACAGGCACATAAACCTGCCCCTTGCCCCACGCTCCGTCTCAGACTTAAGGCCCGAGGGTTTCAGATGATTGCCTCTAATGTCCTTCATTGTGGCTCTGGCCACTGAGGAACTGCCACTTTATGACTGTCCCTCCCATCCCCAGCTTTTCTGTCCACAGACAGAAAGGAACAGTCAGGACTTGGGTCCAGCCAGTGCCCACACTCTTGAGCCTTAGGTTCCGCTGGAAGCCCTCGCTGCGTCCCTAGTACAGAGAGAAGATGGGGTCCGAATGAGAGCTCAGCCCCACAGGGGCCCCTGGCTGTCCATTCATTGCAGGGTCCTTTGGGCCTGGCCCAGTGAGGAGCTTGGCTATATCTGCTGCCCTTGGATGCCACCATGAGAGCTCGAGATCCTTCTCCGTGCTCTACCCAGTTCTGGGATGAGTGAGCAAAGTGACCATTTGCTGACTGGCTGGTCTTCTGGGCAAGTCAGTGTTTATATATCCCATGTGTGACGAGTACAGGGATTTGTCAACCCCCTGCCCCCAAATATGATGAGTAGAAAATAGACCATTTCCTTTTTTCCCCTTTTATAATTGAGATTTTATTGGTTGTTTTGAAGGTTAGACCATATTCCTTTGAAGTGGCCAGCCGAGCAAAGAGATGTGGACCTTTCAGCCATGCGGCAAGTGGGCAGCCTTGGAGGACAATTACCCATTGTGGGCCAGGCGCTTGGCTGTGAGTTCCACAGTCGTGTCTTCTGTAACCCCTGTTACAACCCTATGTGGTAGGGATTAGTTATAGGAACTGTCAGGGAACTGAGGTCTTGACAGCTTGAGGGACACCTGCATTCACGTGGCCCGGAAATCTCAGCAGCAGAGGGAAGTTGGTGGTGACTCCAGAGGATGAGGAACTCCCAGCTGCAGGCTGGAGCTGCTTTTAGGTCCAGCCCTGGTAGGTAGAGGCTCCCCCGAAGCCCAGTGGTAAGGGCCCAATACCTGTAAGCAATGCTCCTGTGCCTGGACCCCCGATCCTTGTTTCCCTTTTTTGTGAATTCCACTCACTGCAAGGGGCATGGCCCGCTCAGTGGTGAAATATTTAACGTTGACACTGAGAAGACCACACCCTTCTCTTCTGGCTCCAGACTCTCCCCTCCCTCGCCTTGTCCACCTCCTGCCATTGCTGAGGGCTTTTAATCCCTCAGTTGGTTCTAACCAAGTTTCCTCTCACCCTCCAAGCTGGTTTATTTAAGTAAAGAGCAGCAGCTTTGAGGGTACAGACCCCTTTGCCCTTTAGCTCTCCCAGCTCTAACTAAACCTATCTGTTGTCACCACGCTAACGACATTACCCACACTGAGTCTTATTAAGCCGTCAAGCCTACCCACCTGTGAGGAGGGAAGCAGTTTCTCTTTATTAGGTAGCAAAACCCGCGTGAGCAGCATGAGCATTTGCTATTTGCAGACAAACGCTAGAGGCGTCAGGCGGTGGAAAGAAGCTTCTGCTGCGTGTGCTGTGACCTTGGATAAGTCACCTCACTTCTCTAAACCTTTGGCTCCTTAACTGTGGAGTCTGCAGAATCTGGTTCTCTTTCTCTGTTTTGCTTCAGCCTAATGTAGGCCAGTCTAAGCCCTCACCAGGGGTCGGCGGCTCCCCAGCCTGTGGGGGTCAGGCTGAGTCGGGTAACTGTGCACCCACAGATAGTAATACCCCTGGGGAAGCCCAGATTCTGCGGCAGAGAGGCTAAAGTGGGGGACTGGGCCTTCACAGAAGGTCTTTGGACAGGTGTGAACCATGGCGCTGAAGGGCTTTTCTTACATGTTATTTACTGCAGCACAGAATGAGTTTGGGGGATTGTGGTGGAGAAAGATTTGTCTATGCCGACCTCATTTCACAGAAGGGTGAGGAACGGGCTAATGGCATCCACAAGTGAGGCAGGCAGCTGGGCCCTGGGGTGCTGGCTGCCCAGAGCCTGCCTGTCTCCGATGGCAGTGGCCCCTGGCCAGCCCCTTGCAGGTGGCCAGTAGGTATTGGTTGAACGAGCGGAGGAAGTTGGGGCTTCTTCACCAGCAGGATCTGATCCCCAAATAAGACCTCGTGAAATTGGCTGGTACCCTGTGAATTCTGGAATCTGTGATAATTGGACAGGGGCTTGCCCTCCATGCATTATCTCTTTTTGTTGTTAAATTAATTTCAAGCTGAAACCAAAATTGTGTTGAAAATTATTAAACCCATTTAAGAGTGCCAGTTGTTTTCAAGGGTTTTGGAAGAGCCATTCACCTGGGGATGACCAGGGGTTCTCACCAATCCTGAGCAGGTCCCAAAGGCCAGGCTCTGGCCAGGTGTGTTAACCTAAGGGGACGAGGGTGCAGAGGCACAGGGTCCGGCCTCATGCAGGGTCCGAACTATGGGGAATGGTCAAATTCCCATCTTCTTTCGAGGAGGAAAGGGCGCGTCGTGAGTGAAGTGGTTTACATCTATTCACAAAGCCTCTTCTGGGTTAAGTTGTGGTGTCAAGACACAGGAAGTGAAGATCATTCTGTAGTGTGATGAGTGATGCGGACTTACTCCTTTGATGACTGTTAAGGGTGGGTCCCCTGTAACACTTTCCACCTACAAGCTCAGGTCTGTAAGTCCTGGACCTGCCTTTGCTGAAGAAACTGAAGAGGCCAAGATTTTACGCAGTTATCTTAGGTAATAAGATTTGGCTGAGGAAGGGTTTTCTGGCTTAATTGAAGTAGAAAATTAAATCCAGCATCTCTGCCCCTCCCCTGAGCATTCTAGCTAGCAGACT
Source organism: Bradypus variegatus (assembly GCA_004027775.1). Taxonomy (NCBI): domain Eukaryota; kingdom Metazoa; phylum Chordata; class Mammalia; order Pilosa; family Bradypodidae; genus Bradypus; species Bradypus variegatus. Next base: position 20,913 of record PVKY010001410.1, read on the forward strand.
TGACTTGGAAAGAGGGAGAATTACGACTGGACAGGACCAGGGTTTCCCTTCTGGATTTAAAGAGGCCTCTTTTCATATCCTAAAGTACTGAACCAAATTCTCTACCAGTTTTCCTTTCCTGGGCCTCCTTGGGGCACGTAAGTGCGGTCACTTCTGCCTGGGGTTCCCTTCCCAGATCCTTCCATGCTGCCGACTCTTTATTATTCAGGTGTCGGCTCAGATTCACCTCCTTAGAGAGGCCCTTGCTCAGGCAAAAGGAGCGTCCTCCTGCGTCTTCCCCGCCCAGGCACTCCCTCCCCCAGATCTTTCTCACCCTCCTGGACTGGCTTACTGTGTCTTCCCCACCAGAGCGTGAGCTTCCTGAAGGCGAGGGCTCTCGGGCCTGCTGCCGGGTTTTTAGCCCTTGACCAGCGTCTGGCCTGTGGCAGGTGCTCAGAAGGTGGAGGGACTGAGGTGCAGGATGCAGACGGGACACCACCGTGTGCCGTGGGGCTGGGGCTGGGGGGCTAACACGATGCCGCCTCTCTCCTTTCCTGCCTAGGCAACAGCGCCTTTAAGTCGCCAGATGCGTTCAAAGTATCCCTTCCGCTCCGCACCAACTACCTGTATGGCAAGATCAAGAAGACCCTGCCTGAGCTGTACGCCTTCACCATCTGCCTGTGGCTGCGGTCCAGCTCCTCGCCGGGCCTCGGCACCCCGTTCTCCTATGCGGTGCCTGGGCAGGCCAACGAGATCGTGCTGATAGAGTGGGGCAACAACCCCATCGAGCTGCTCATCAACGACAAGGTGAGGCCGCTTGGTGTCCTGGCTTTCCCTGTGATGTGGGATGTCGGAGGGAGTCCCATGGCTGGCTGGCCATTAGCGCAGCCATGCTGATCCCCATGGCCGATGCCCTCCATTTGCAGCCCTGGGAATGCAGGGCTCCCATTCTAGTGGAGGCAGCTCAGCCAGCATGCAGCCGTTCCCACTCTGGGCAGCTGGCTGGGCTGGGGGTCCAGGCCGAGAGGTAGTGGGAGGGACAGAATGAGTCAGGGTCCCTGTGTCAGCCTGAGTTGTTGCTGGCCCTCAGGCCGGTCCATGAGGGCTGTTCCCAGGGCTGCCCCATTAGGGGAGGCTGCGTATGTCCAGGTCTCTCTCTGGTGATACCTCTCACGAATGAACATTTCATGCTGCTGGCGGGAAGGGTTGAATATAATCTCCGTATGGTAAAATGCACCTTTTTAGTGTACAGTTGGACCAGTTTTGACAGACACATACAGTTGTGTAACTACAGCCACAATTAAAATACAGAAAGTTTCATCACTGCCCCCTCCCCAAAGTCCCCCACTCCTTTGGAGTCACCCCATCCCCCAGCTCCTGGGAACCCCTGCCCTGTTCTCTGTCCTTGTAGTCTTCTCTTTTCCAGAGGAAGTTGCTCTTTTTATTGGCCTGGCTGGTTTTAACATCCGGGTGTTTACTCTTCAGGACAGCTCAGGGCTCTGTGGGACTTTGCACAGCCACACTTCAAAACCTTCATCCTAAAGTCAGACTGAATAACAAAATAGCCTCTGCCAAACTGCCTCGCTGGAGCTGAGCGTTTGAAGGCCTGCACCAACTCCCTGGTGGCCCGAGCCCCAGGAGCCCTCTCCCCACGGGGCAGCCCCAGCCCCCACACCCTCACTCCGTCTTCACTGGAATGCCCTGCGTGGAGTGTGTTTGAGTTGGGAATGCTGTGGAATCTTCCTGTTGGCCTCCTCCTAGCAGCAACCGGTCCCTGAGCCCCAGGAATTAATTGTTCTAGAAAACACCCTTGGACACAGACGGAGGCCCTTGTTTCCCTGTTTCCCTCTCGGTTTACACGTCTCGTAAACATCTAATTCCTTGGAGGAAGGCACCAGGTTGCTAGGAGACCATGCAGGTGGAGCCAGTCTGTAAAGTGTTGGCAGAGTCACAGGTGGGCAGGGCTGGCGCTGGGCTGGAATCACCTCAGTTCTGCATGGAGCCTATGTGTGCCCTTCTGCCCCACCTCCCAGGTGGACACGGCACACACTCCCCCAACCCAGTCAGCCCCACACATCCGTTTGAGCCTTGGGGCGAGTCTGGTTCTTTGTTTCAGGGGTTTCGATGCCCTGACCTCCCCTTGGGTCCTCCAGCAGAGAGTTCTGGGCCAGCCAGGGGAGGGGTGACCATCCCACTTGCTTGGTCTGCACAATGTCCCGGATCATCAGCCTTGCCAGGACCCCATGAGGTCCAGTGGAGAGTTGGGGCCGCCCTGGGGTTAGGGACTCACACAGAAGCTGCCCTTTTCCTCCCGAGTGCCTGTGGCTCGTGTACGGTATCTCCCCCCTGGGGTCCGTCTGAGGTAGCTGGGAGGGGTGTGTTGTCCACGTAGCGCAGAGGAGATGCTGTGGCTCCAAGAGGGCCACCATGGTGATGGCAGGAGCTGGGAGTCCTCCTACTTCCTGCCCTGAAGGACCCCACGAGGGCTGGGCCTGGTAGGCCCTCACCTGCACGCTGCTGCCCACAGGTCGCCCAGCTGCCCCTGTTTGTCAGTGATGGCAAATGGCACCACATCTGTGTCACCTGGACAACGCGCGACGGTATGTGGGAGGCTTTCCAGGATGGGGAGAAGCTTGGCACCGGGGAGAACCTGGCCCCCTGGCACCCCATCAAGCCGGGGGGTGTGCTGATCCTCGGGCAAGAGCAGGTGAGTCCAGGCGGGGCTCAGGGCGGACGTGGTAAGGGGGGGCCAGGCCTGCAGGCTGCCCCCTCTCTCACAGCCCCAGCCCCCAGCCACCTGCCTGCTCTCGGACCCGGCCATATGGTGCCAGCACAGCCGTGCTGTCCATGGCCTGAGGGGCTGAGGGCGGGAGGGGGACAGGGACCCAGTGGTAGGCTCAGACGATTCCAACACAGAGTCAGACGCAGGGGAGCAGGGGTTCCCTGTGGTCACTGGCTGTTTAGTGATGTGGGCTGTGGCTTCCCTCAGGGAGGAGACTGTGGGATGGCACCACCCAACATCCCTGTGAACCTCCTGGGCATTTGGCCTCTGGATGTCAGGGCTGGTATCTTCAGGAACTTGCTCAGTGTCATGACCTTGACCCAGAATGGGCCTAGAGGAATGAGGGTGGGGTGCCCATCTGACAGGCGGACAGGGAGAAAGAAGTGAGACCTTAGAGGCTGCCCTCAAGAAGCTCACTGTCTAGCTGAGGGAATTTAAGAGTTGGCTGTTTGGTCTGGGGCAGGTAATACTTGGCATTTTGCTCTGCATTTGAGGTTCTTTTTCCAGAAGCCCTTTATTTGTCAGGAGAACGGGTGGACTTGTTTGCATTTGATCCTGCACTGATGCAGAACTCTTTGTCCTCATTTCCCAGGACACCATTGGGGGCAGGTTTGATGCCACTCAGGCATTTGTCGGGGAGCTCAGCCAGTTCAACATATGGGACCGGGTCCTACGTGCACAGGAAATTGTCAACATCGCCAACTGCTCCACAAATATGCCGGGCAACATCATCCCGTGGGTGGACAACAATGTCGACGTGTTTGGAGGGGCTTCCAGGTGGCCCGTGGAGACCTGTGAGGAGCGCCTCCTTGACTTATAGCTGTCTTCTCCATCCCGGCGGCCAGGGTCTGGGCCATTCCCTTTAGGGGCACTGACTCCACCAGTTAAACTGTGTATATACCTCTTACCAGACAGACTGGGGCCCCAGAGCCCATTCCTGGGGAATCCCTAAGACTGAAACTGGGACAGCATTTGTCACTGGCTTAGTTATTCCTTAATGAGGTTTTGTTGTTTTTTTTTTTTGGGTAGTGCCAGAACCCCCCAGGGAAGCAGTCCTGAGCCACAAGGGGGTGCTTCCTGCTGGAGGCGGGATTGAAGCATGGCGCCCCGCTCTGGAACCCCGTAAATGCTAGTGCAGCCCCTCCCCATGCCGCCCTCTCAGATCCTTGCTGTCCCTTGTGTGGCATCTATCTGTCCCCTTGTAAAGGCAGTGCAGCCGTCTCCTGGAGTGGCCCGTCCCTTATGTCTCGAGTGCATCCCTGCTGTCAACCCAGCACGCTGTAAAGTGTCTCCGCCGTGGTCTGCACAAGGACCTTGCTTTGTGTTCCTCACGTGACTCTCCTCTGCTGCCCAGACAAGGTCCCCCCTGCTTCAAGGGGGGAGGGGGCATCATGATGCTAGAGAGGGCCTGAGGAGGGGTCTCGGGATGGAGAAGGGCCCAGACTGCCGGCCCCTCCCCCTCTGCCATCCCTTGCTCAGACTGACGCTTTAAGGACATCATCCCTGGTTTGACTCTGAAAGGCCTCGCAACTGGTGCCAAAAGTACAGCTGTAGCTTTTACAACCATTCTGTAGGCTTTGGGGGATTTATTTTTCCCCAAGAGAAAAGAGCAATCACTAGAAGCCTCCCATTTTTGATGTTCCTTCCCACTGTGAGGAGTGTGCGAGTTTTTAATTCATGTTGACCCCTGTAAGCATTTGACTGTCTCCATAAGTATTTCCCCCAGCACTTTTTTAAAGAAAATGGATGTCATTTAGTTGATACTTGCTTTGTGTCTCCAGACTGCTTAATATATTGGACAGAGGTAATAATTTATTTTAAAGATGAAGTGATTGAATGGGGAAATTTATACAGCTAAATATTATATATTTTATTTTTTCATACGTTTGAAGTGCAAATCTGTGGAAATGCCATTTGTAGGACCAAGTTGACATTCCCATCATAACATTGTACGCTACAAGAATGCTTTCAAAGATGGAATTTTGATTAAAGTGCACTGGAAGATGCTTCGTTGTTTTCCCTCCCTCCCCACTTTTTAGGCTGAGGGTGGGAGGGGTGGGACTTTGTACCCCCCGACAGAATGTTGGCGGTTCTGGTTTTCTGGGTGTGGCTGCAGTAGGCTCTTTTGGGACTATCTGGTGCACCCCCTTGGAGCTGGGGATGTTTGGAAGAAGGGGTGCTCCAGGTCTGCACCCTTCCCTTCACCCCAGACAGACTGCGGACACCCAGCAGGTTCTGCACGAGCTCTCGGGCCCCTGTATCCCAGAGCCTTGCCCGTCTCCCTGACTGTGTGATCGAGTTTAGGTTGACCCTTAAATTCCCCTTCAGTGTGGTACCTGTTCAGCACCTACCATTGGCAGAGGCTCTTCCAACCATCGTTTCATTTAATCCTTATGACAGCCCTCTGAGAGACTGAATCCTAAATTACAGGAACAAGTAAACAGCCACTCTTGGATCAGACACCTGACAAAGGGCAGAGCCAGAATCAAAGCTAGTCTGTAGCTTTCAAGACGCCACTGCTCACTCCTGCCACCCACGCCTTCTAGTCTTGTGCATCCTCCCAGGTGCGTGCTCACCTGCCCCTGGCAGGTGTGTTAACTGTCCATCCCCACAAACATTAGCTGACCCCCCCTTCCATTTTTATATTTTTTCCCTGTCTCAGTAGCTTTGGAATATAACTCAGTTTGTCCCTTTCCCAAGTAACAGTGTCTGGATTTATATTTTTCTAAGGGAGCAGAATCCAGGCTTGGGCCAACCAACACTGTGTCTGATGTAGTTGATACTGAGACCATAGTGGAAGCTTTAACTTCTAAAATCAGGATCGATGGGTCACTGAGGTTCCAGGAGTACATTTTCAATGTTACGAAGTATGACTTGGCTGGAATGGAATGGCATGAATGTCATTAATGTTGAGTGGAACATGAAATTAGGCCAGATTCCCTGCTTGGGGCCACTTGGATTGTTTTTAAAAATTCTCTTTCTGATGAAAAAACAAGCTACTCGGATCTCCCCAGTGAGAGATACTGAGGGGTCTCCTCATTTCCTATGTGAATGGTTATGAAATGCCTACTGTGTGCCAGGCACTGAGCTTGCCTTACTTGATTCCCTGGCTCTGTCTCTGGGAGCATACCTGTCTCAGGGCTTTGGTATGCAGAGGCAGATTGCAATTGGAGTTGCTTAGAACCCAGAATTTGGACCAGAATGTCCTTGCTGCCCTAAGTGGGATGATGAGAGAACGCTCCTCTCTTTATCCTTGCTGCACACTGGCCCCCATATTGAACATCAAAGCAGACACAAGAATCATTCATGTCCATCTAGTAAGTGCCTTATGTCTCGAGCCTCCCACTTGAAGGAGGCCCCTGGCTTCAGTTTTCCTACTCAAGACCCTTACTCTTTACTTAAGGCTATTAAACACCTTGATAGTGAGCTGGGTTTTCCAAGAGGGTGAGGTGGAGAGTGGCCTGGATGATTCTGGTTGTTAAGTGTTGCCATGGAAATGGTAGCTATATAACCGATGGTCAATGAATTGAGAAGTGATAAAAGGCAGCTAAAGCAAAGGCAACCTGGGACCAAGTCCCTGCTGAGGGAGAAGGCAGGCCGGGATCCTTCCCAGACTCTGTAGACCCCAGAACCAGCTCTTCTCACCTGCAAGGTCTTGGAAAGGAAAGCAGCCTTCCTTTTGCACACAGGTATTACTATTCATCTTTGCACTTATTCAACAAGTTTTTTGGGCACTGTGTCAGGTGTTTTTCTAGGCACTGGAGGTACGGTCATAAGGAAGCCAAGTACCCTTTTTAAGTGGAGATTAACTTCAGTGGGGAGTGTAGATAGAAGGTAAATATAGAAATAGGAAATACTGATGAAGTGATAAGAAATAACTGGGAAACCACTTCCCTGGAATGACATTTGAACTGGTACCTGGTTGAAGAGGAGAAGCCAACCTTGGGTGGATGTTCCCAGGCACAGGAATAGCTGGTGTAAAGCTCTAAGAAAGTTCTGAGCTTGGAATATTCAAGTAGAAGAAACAGCCTGGGTGGCTGCAGTGGCCTGGGGAGGGGAGGAGTGCTGGGTGGGACGGAGGGGCAGCAGGGCCAGATCGCACAGGGCCTGAGTCCAAATCTTACTCAGAGTGAAGTGGGAAGTCTAGAGATTTTAGGCAGAAGGCTGTGGTGATTTGATTAAGGTTGTAAGGAGAGACTACTCTGCGTGGTGAACGGAGAATGAACGGGAGAGGGCTGCAGGTGGAAGCAAGGAGACTGGCGAGGGTGCTGCTGTACTAGTCCAGGTGAGAGGTAATGGTGGCTTGGGTGGGGTGGTAGCACAGGATTCAGAAGTGGAAGGGTTCACGATACCCTAGGGAGCCGAGTTACCACGATTCGCTGATGTTCAGGGTTTGGGGAAAGGAATCAAATATGAGGTTATAAAAAGTTTAACTGTAAGATAACCTTAGGTTCACACCTAGAAATGTCATAATCAAACCATCGAAAGACAAAGAGAATCCTGAAGCAGCAAGAGAGAAGCTATTTGTCATGTACAGTGATCTTCAATTAGAATCATGGCTGATTCATCATCAGAAACCACGGAGGCCAGAAGGCAGAGGGATGACACATTTGAAGTGCTAAAAGTAAAAAAGTCAACCAAGAATTCTGTATCTACCAAAACTATCCTTCAAAGATGAAGGAGAAATTAAAGATATTCCCAGAATACCAAAAATTGATAGAATTCATTACTAACAAACTAAATACTGAATGCTTAGTATTTAGTACAATAAATACTAAAAGAGTGAAATGAAAGGACAGTTAATTGAAGCCATATGAAGATAGAAGGAACGCTAACAAAGGTAGCTACATAGGCAAATACAAAAGCCAGTATCATTGTATTTTTGGTTTGTAACTCCTCTTTCTATTTTCTATATGATTTAAAAGGGAAATGCACAAAAAAGTTATAAATCTATATAAATGGACTTGATGTATAGAGATGTAATTTGTGTAACAATATAAAGGGAGGAGATGGAGCTGTATAGGAATAGTTTTTGTATGCTATTCAAGCTAAGTTGATATTTCAAACTAGATTATTATAAATTTAGGGTATGAATTGTAATTACCAGGGTAACTGTTATAAAAATTACTTATGTACTGAAAAGAAGATAGGGAGAATCAAAATAGTACATTAGAAAAAAATCAAACACAAAAAAGGCAGTATTGGAGAAACTGAGGAAGAATAAAGATACAAAACATATAGAAAACAAATATCAAAACAGTAGAAATGCTTTTCCTTACCACTAATCATGTTAAATGTAAATGGATTAAACTCACCAATTAAAAGATGGCGATTGGCAGAATGGATTTAAAAAACTTATGATCCAACTATGTGCTGTCTACAAGAGACTCACTTTACATATAAAGACACAAATAGGCTTCAAGTGAAAGGATGGAGAAAGGTATTTCATGCAAATAGTAACCAAAAGAAAGCTAGAGTGACTCTCCTAATATCAGGCAAAATAGACTTCAGGTCAAAAATTGTTAATGAGAGACAAAGAAGGACATTATATAGAGATAAAAGGGTCAATTAATCAAGAAGATCTAACAATTATAAACATATATACACCAAACAACAAACCACCACCAAAATATATGAAGTAGACATTGACAAAATTGTAGGGAGAAACAGATCCATAATAATATTTGGAGACATCAGTACTCCACTTTTGATAATGGATAGAACATTTAGGCAGAAGATCAATAAGGAAACAGGACTTTAAAAACACTAGAAACCAACTAGGCCTAACAGACGCATACGTAACACTCCACCCAACAACTGCAGACTAACACATTCTTCTCAAGTGCATATGGAACATTCTCCAGGATAGACCATGTGTTAGGCCACAAAACATGTCTCAGTAAATTTAAAAAGATTGAAATCATACAAAGTATCTTCTCTGACCACAATGGAATGAAGCTGGTCATTGATAACAGAAGGAAAACTGGAAAATCCACAAATACATGGAAATTAAACACTTTTAAACAACCAATGTGTCAAAGAAAAAATCATAAGGGGAATTAGAAAATATTAATACAATCAAAATGAAATATATATATACCAAAACTTATGAGATGCAGTGAAAGCAGTGCTCATAGGAAAATTAATAGCTGCATGAGACTACATTAAGAAAAACAACAAAAAACTTCAAATCAGTAACCTAACTTTACACCTTAAAGAACTAGAAAAAGAAGAGCCAACAAAATCCAAACTAGCAGCAGGAAGGAAATAATTAAGATTTGAATGGAGATAAACTAAATGAATAGTAAAACAATAGAATCAATGAAACAAAGCGATTTCTTTGTAAAGATGAACAAAATTGACAAAACATTAGGTAGACTGGCTGAGAAAAAAATTCAAATAACTAGATGCAAATAACTTAGATATGACACCAAACATGAGCAACAGAGAAAAAAATAGGTAAATTGGATTTCATCAAAATTAAAAATGTTTGAGCATTGAAACATTATCAAGAAAGTGACGACAACCCACAGAAAGAGAGAAAATATTTGTAAATTATATATCTGATATGGGACTTGTATCCCAAATATATAAAGAACTCTCAAAACTCAACAATATAAAGACAACACAATTTAAAAATGAGCACAGGATTTTAATAGATACTTTATGAAAAGATGCTTAACATAATTAGTCACTAGACACATGCAAATCACAGCCACAATGAGATTTTACTTCACATCCATTAGGATGGTTATCACACAAATGTTTACATTTCAAAAAACAGGAAATACCAAGTATTGGCAAGGATGTAGAGAAATTAGAAATTCCCACTGCTGGTGGGAATGTCAAGTAGTGCAGCTATTGTGGAAAACAGTTTGGCAGTTCCTCGAACAGTTAAACATAGAACTTTCATACGACTCAGCAATTCCCCTCCTAGGTATATGCCTCAAAGAATGGAAAACAGGTCCTCAAACAGATACTTGTACACAAATGTTTATAGCTTCACTATTCACAATATCCAAAAGGTGGAAACAACCCAAATGGCTATCAACAGGTGAGCGGATAAACAAATTGTGGCATATTTATACAATGGATTATTTTTCAGCCATAAAAAGGAATGAAGTATTGATACATGCTGCAATGTGGATAAACCTCAAAAACTTTTCAAGTGAAAGAAGCTGGACAAAAGGTTACATACAATTCCATTTATATGAAACATCCGGAATAGATAAATCCATAGAGACGAACAGCAGATTGGTGGTTGTCAGGTACTGGGGAGAGGGGCCAATGTGGAGTGACCGATTAATGGTGTTTCCTTTTGGGGTAGTGAAAATGTTTTGGAACTAGATTGAGGTGATGGTTGCACAATGCTGTGAAAATACTAAATGCCACTGAATTGTATATTTTTAAATGGTTAGTTTCATGTTGTCCAAATTTCACCTCAATTAAAATAAAAGTCAGGGCACATACCCTGACAAGCATGTTTTCTAACTTGTGATTAATTTTCATGGAAAGACAGCAGGAGAAAATATTTGCAATGTGAACTGCCCATGGAAAACGGATGCAAGGTCTTTGGGCCACGCTGATGAGGACAGTGATCAGCCACAGCCGTTTAGTGAGAACAGTTTCCAAGTTGCGGTCCTGTGTTTGGAGGGATCGGAGGGTCAGCCATAGCAGAACAAGGGAGAGGGTCATGTTGCCTTAAGAATGCCTGTCACAGAACACGCATTCAATGAATACCATTACTGAATAAGTAGCAATCGACTAAGGAAAATAGGCTGTAGGAGGGGCTGACAAGCAGTGAGATTCTCGGCTCTGGAGAGAATCACAGACATGCTCCCAGGTCTTCCACCCAAAGCATGGTTCCTGAGCAGGAGCTGTGGCATCACCTGGGAACTTGTCAGAGGGGCAGAGTTTTGGGCCCCATCTCGTACCTACTGAGTTAGGATCTACATTTTTATCCGTTCCCCAGGTGTTTGTTCACAGGTTAAAGCATTGCTCCAAGGGAGTGTCCTTGCCACAGCAGTAAAAAGAACAGGTGGATGTTCCCAGTCAAAAATCACAGCTTTTGGGGGAGACAGCCACACAGAATGAAGGACAGACAGAAACGACGACAGGTTGAAAGAGGTCATCATAGTTGCATGTTGTGCAAGGGGCAGACCGGCACAGAAACAGGTTAAATGAGAGCTGGCTGATGTCAGGGTACATACAAATCTACAAGAATTAAAATTGTCCCTGGTACCAAAAATGAAAAAGAACTTCCCACCCCACCCTCCTTTTCCTTTAGCATTTCCTTTTGAAAATTTGAAGTTGTGGTGTATTCATACAATGTCTCTTTGGGTCTATGTGAATCTCTTTAAAAGTTAAAGAAGACTCTTTTTTTTTTTTTTAGGCTACAGCAACGTAAATTTATTCACTTACTCTTCTGGAGGCCAGGATTCCTAAATTCAAAGTGTAGGCAGGTCCGCATTCCCTACGGAGGCTCTACAGGAGAATCTCTTGCTTTTTCACTTCTAGAGGACACCTGTGTTCCTTCACTCATGGCTCCTTTCTCCATCTTCAACAGCAGCAGGCAGCATCTTAATTCTCTTTTCCTCTCCGACCTCTGCTGCCATCATCAAATTTTCTCC
>PVKY010001411.1:0-32299 GCA_004027775.1 Bradypus variegatus
GGGGCAGAGGGGCAGGGGCAGGGACCTGGAGGGGGCTGGGTTTGTAGGAATGGAAGGGGGGGTGACTGAGAGGCTGGGGCAAGGGGCTGCTGGGAACATGGAAGTATTGAGCAACATAAACCCTCGGAAAGCCTGAATCCAGCTCCCACTCTTTTGGACCTTAGTCTCCCTGTCTTACCTCCCAGTTTGTACTGCCCCCCAAACAACTTTTCTTGTGGGCCACATGTCTGTGACACAGGTCCGGTCCCTGTCCTAGTTCTAAACAAAGAGAAGAGTGTGGCAGAATGGGTTCCTGACTTGCAGGGCAGCACAGGGACTTGTGGGTAGCCTCCAGTGTGACTTTCTGGTGCTTGGGGAAGGTTGGCTGGGTTATGGGTTGGGTCAGCGGCTGAGATCTAGGGTGCAGAGCAGGCTGTGCTAGACAGTAGAAAGAGCTGGGCAGGACCCGGGAGGTTGGGTTCTCTGCCCTGCCCTGTGCCTGACCCCTCATGGCCTCAGTCTCTCCATCTAAGGAGCTTTAGGTGAGCAGTCTCTAAAAGCCCTCCTGTCCTGTTAGTCAGTGGCAGAGGGTGAGGGGTGGGGGGCACTGGTATGGAGGGGTGTGAGAAGCTGCTAGCTCAAGGGGGAGTTAGCAACGTGATCCCAGAGCGAAAATAGCCCAGGTCATTTTCAGCTGCTTGGGCGGAGGTATCTGATCCTGGCAGGGCAGGGCAGCTTGGGCAGGGGGCAGGGAGGAGCATTCTGTAAAGCTCTCTGGGAAACCAGACTCCAGGATGGGAGGGTGGGGAAAGGCTGGCATGCCCGGTTAGGCTTCCTGGGACCCTCTGGGCCATGGCAGAGACCCAGGAATGGAAAGATGAGGCATGCAGAGGGTTAACCGGAGGTGAGGGCTGGACTCCTGCCCCCTTTGGGTCCTGGCGTGGATGAGGTGAAAGGTCAGCCCCAAGGAGTCCAGGCACAGCTGGGGAAAGAGTAATCTGATCCTTCTCCCCAGCCAGGCTCAGGGGATCACAGAGCCGCCTCCCCCCAGGAAAGGTGCTTTGACATCCCCAGGAAGGAGTTGTTTCAACTTGTTCTCAGCAGGAGTTGGGGGCTAGGGGAGGGTCTGGCCCTTGGGGTCAGGGAGAGCTGCAGGCCAGGCGCCAGGACCAGTATGGCAGAAAGGTTAGAGTAGCCCGTTCTGGCTCTGCCTTCACTCTCTGCCCCACTTTTAATGACTGATAGCCAACATTGGGGATGGGGGAAGCTTAGAAATGGGAGGCTCCCCCTCCACCAAAGCACATGGGAATGGGTGACCCTGTCTGATTAGTGAGAGCAACTGTGATAAGAAGTGCTTGGGGTGGGCAACTTACTATGAGATGGCTTTGCCAGCTGGTTGTGTGTGGTGGGGTGTTAGGGTTTAAGATGGTGTGATGGGAGGCAGAGGTGATAATTACATGGAAGAACTTGGGCTCTGAAGTCAAGCATGACCTGGGTTCAAATCCTTGTCTCTGCCTGAGGCAAGCTATTTAAACTAAGCCTCAGTTTCCCTAGCTATAAAATGGGAACAGTAGTACTTATCATGTAGGGTATTGTGAATCTTGGTTCAGAAATAAGTATTCAGTAATAAGTTAACCTTAGTGAGCCTTACCGTGTGCCCAGCGCTGTCGGATAACTAGCCCAAGGTCACCCACGGTGTGGACCTGAACGTCTGATTCCAGAGCAGGAGCTGGTTAGCTATAGATGGTAAGGGGGAGATGGTAGCTCTGAGAGTCCCCAGGGCAGTGCTGCAGGCTGTGGGGTATCCAGGTGACTGAGGGCGGGGTGGTGTGAGATGAATCGTGTTGAGGATGTGGCAGGGGTGAGTATGTGGTTCCGGGTAATGTTCTTCGTGCTGCCCTTCTCTGGGGCAGGCGACAGCCCCCTACTCCCTACACTCGCGGGTCTTGTGCGGCTGTGTGTGGGTGTAGTTGTCCCCGGAGTGCGGCTGTAGGTATGTTTGAGAAGGCGCAGGCATCCGGAGAAAGAACAAGTCGCCTTTTGTACGCGTCCAGCCCAGGGATGGGCTGGGCCCTCTCTGGGGGATCCCCTGTTTCCGCACCCAGTTCCCCGCCCACGGACAGCGCCCCAGCCCGGCCCGCCGCGGGCCCCCACCTGGGGGCGCGGCAAGGCCGGCTGGGCGCCCCCTCCCGGGCACGGGCGCTGAATGCCCGAAGCCCTGACTCCGCCCCTCGTGACATCACCCCAGGTACTACCAATCTCCAGGAGCCCTGCCCACCGGCGGCCCGCCCCTTCCAAGGCGCCGCTCCCCGGTGTCCCGGACGCGCGGGGGGTGAAGGAGAGGAAGGTGGAGGAGGCTGCAGGGTCCGCCCATGGGGCGTGGAGACGGGTGAAGGCCTCGCCCTTCCTGCTTTGGGAGAGGCTGAACCCGCGACCCTGAGCTGGAGACCACAAAGCCCAGCTCCCCTTGAAGAACCTCACAAGACCGACTCTTTTCTGGAGCGCTCTACCTTCTTGCCCACCTGTCCATATTTGCCCAGTACCACCTTCTGCAGGAAGCCTTCCCAGAACCGACCCCCCACAAATCTTTCTGATTACCTACACTTTCCTAGTGGCCCTCTGTAATCACGGGAAACCAGCACCGTTAATAACACCAGCTGCTGTTCACTGAGCAATTTACCGTGTACCAGACACTGCTTCTTGTTTTTCATGGACTGTCTCACCTGATGGATCTCTGATTGCTTTCTACCTTGTATTGTTGAGTCTTTCCCCTCGTTGGATTGGGAGTTCCTCTGGGCAGGGCTTATATACGCAGCCTGACTCAGAATAGGTACTGCTGAGTGTTTAGGATGGATGACAGATGAGGAGACAGAGTCCTGTGGACGGAAAGTACCTCGCCCAAAGTCACAGCCAGTGGGCGGAACAATCAGAGCTAGAAACCAGATCTCCTGGCTCCTTTCACCTTTTTGACTCTTGGTGTGAGACTAAGAGTAGGGAGCTGAACAGAGATGTTATAGGCCTTCCCTTTCCCTATTGGGGGTGGGAGTGGGGCTCTGTCCCACAAAGATCAGATGACCCCTAAGTCTGTCTTCCCCTGTAAATTCACACCTTGTGCCAGAAACTCCCGACTTCTGGGAGAAGGTGAAGGAGGAGGAAGAGGAGAAGTTGGGGGAGCTGGGAGGGCTTTTGCACACCAAAGAAGACAGTTCTGGGCTACTGTAATTGGGAGGTACTTGTTTTGGGGACAGAAGGGTTGAGCTTGCAGGTGGGAGGTCCCAAGTTGGGCCAAGGGGAGTGTTGTGAGCCAAAGTATGTGGGGGTTCGGTGCAAGGAGGCAGGTTTTGTGCAGGCCCAGCACTTCCCTCACCAACAAGCTTGGGGCCTGGTGGAATGCTAGGAGGCCCGGGGGATGGGGCCAGGCAGCCAAGGTGTCTCCGGTGGCACGGAAGCAGTTAAGAGCTGCCTCAGCCCGTTCCTTCAGACAATTAGTGACATCTCGCTTGACAACACCACACTGAGCCGATGCAGACCTCAGCCCCCCTCCCGGCCCCCCCACGGCCGCTTCAGCTGTTTATTCTTGGGCTTTAACAATTGGGATTCTGACTTGGAGAAGCAGGCGCCCCGCACTGCCCTCTGACCCGCCGTCGCCTTGGCAACTGGAGCCCGGTAGGCCTGGGCTCTGCGTTAGGATTACAGATCCTGAATTCACAATCTTGCCGCTCCCCTGCCAGCAGAAGCTGCAGCAACAGCAGCATGTAGGATCTTCAGCTGGACTGGAGGAGACAGAGAAAGAGGGTCCCCAGGGGCCAATCTGAGGCATGGGTGGGAACCTGGGGTGCCCAGAGGTGCCTGCCCCGCTTGCTGCCCCCAGCCCCAGCTGTCTCCTTGAAGTAGCTTCCTCTGCTCCCAACATCTCCCATCCGCTCTCAGGAAACTTTCTTCCTGGTAGAACCCTGAGGGCAGGGGCGAGGCCTCCTCATCGCCCCCCTCTTCCACGCCTTTCCCCCTCAGTCAGCCCCCTACCATGCCTAGAGCTCCGAGTGCCAGCAGACTGTGCCCCTGCCGTGCCCGCCGCCATGGCAACAGACCCCCTCCCTTGCCAGCTCTGCTCCTTCCTCCCCCCCACCCTAACAGCCAACTGCCCCAGCTGAAACCGGAGCCAATGCATCTGCGAGCCTCATGCCTAGACCCACATTCCATTTCTGTCCTCTGTCCCCCCACCCCAGCTCTGGCGACGACATCTCCCGCCCCTCCTCCTCATGCCCCCACCCTCCTCGCTCTCTCTACTCCTGCTGTTCCCCCCACACTCTATCACTTAGTGTCTCCCCTCACTCCCTCCCCCGTTTTCTCTTTGAGTGTGTCTCATCCGCTCCGACTGTCTCTGTTGGTCTCTGGGTCCGTGACGCCCTGGCTGCCTCCAGCTCCTTGGGTCTCTGGTTCTCTGTGCCCTGCCCTGTCTGCAGCAGCCTTCTTCTCCATCTCTTCCCCTCTGTGTGTATCTCGTTCTTCCTCTCTGTCTGCCTCTGCCAGATCTTGCCTGTCTCCCCATCTCTTTGTCTTTTTCTTCCTCCTCTGCCCTTCTCTTCCTGAATCTCTTTCTCAGTTTGCCTTCCTCTAGCCTGTGCTCTCTCTCTCTCTCTCTCTCTCTCTTTCTCTCTCTCTTTTCTCTGTCTCTTTCTCACCCCCTCCCTCCTTATCTCTCTCTTCTTCAGCTTCATTTTGCCCTGCTGCTCTCATTCCGTATTCTCTCTTTCTTTTCCTGGATTGATTCTCTGCCTTGGTTTCCCCTTCCATCTCTTTCTCTTCTTCTCCCTGACTCTCTCCCCTCCACCTACATAGATTTCCTTCTCAGGGCTTGGCCTCTCATGTCTCCTTCCCCTGTCTCCCACTTGGCATTCCCCTCATAGCCCCTGTTTGAGGAGTTGGGAGAGGGAGGCCCTTCAGAATTACCCCCAAGGAGCCTCCTTTGCTATAGAGATCAGGTGCCCCGACAGCCCCACTGGACATGTGTTGTTGAGCCTGAGGTAGGGGGGTGGGTGGGGTCTAAGGTTAAAGAGCCTACAGAGAGTGGCAGGCTTCCCTTCCCAGGGGTTCAGTGGATGGTGCCCATCCATCGGAGCTACCTTCCACCAGCCAATAGGTGAGGGCAGAGGGTGGTCCCAGGGACTGAGCCAGCCCAAGAAGTCCCCTGGCTGTAAGAACGTGGAGAAGAGCAGGTCTAGGCCTCACTTGTTCTTTGGGATTTGTTCCCTCCCCTGCTATAATGTCCATCTCAGACTGTACCTCAGTTTCCTCCAGTGGCAAGAGGGACACTGCCCTTGTTCTATCTCTAACTTCTATAAAGAACTTTGAGATCCTGGAGCAAAGTCAAAGTTATCAGGAACAAGGAAAGGGTAGGGTGACTCTTTGCCGATGCTCCCCAGAGATAGAATTGGTTTGTCTTAGGTCAAGGGTAGAAACAGGGTCCTGTTTCCTTAAATGTTGGGTGGAGGACAGTGCCCCGCCTCCCCCCAAAGACTGGCAGCCCCTGCTGTCCGGCCCTCCCTCCTAGTCTGGGCAGTGGCCTCTGGCCCTCCTCCCCTCTTCAAGGAGTGAGCTTGGAGTCATGGGGAAATAGGCCTTGGGGTGGGGGAACCAGGCCTCCAGGGCTCAGCCCTTGACTCTGGGTGTGGTGGAGCTTGGTCAGGCAGACAGTTCTAGGCCCCAGGGGTCTGGGCACTACTCATCAAGGGGCCAGGTGGGGGAGCAGGGGCGCCTGGGGGAGGCGGGTTGTACGCAAGGCATGCTGGGCCCCCTCAACGGGGCGGGTGGGGGGAACAAAGCTGGCATCGAGGCCTCAGCTAAAATTAGCCGCTTCCCTGCGCGGGAGCGAGCATGCCTGCCAGCCGCCCAGATCGCCGCTGCCTCGGCAGGCCATCTGTCGCCACGTTTTGCTCAGTCCCCCAGGGCCCCCCAGCTCCAGCTACCCCCAGGGGCTGGAGGGACTCTGCTCTGAAGCTTGTCCCTGGCCAGGGCTTGGGCCCCTGCTGCTGTCATGCTGTGTGACCTTGGGCTAGGGCTGTGCCTCTCTGGTCTTCTGTACCAACCCTGGGCACTGCTACACCCTGGATCCCCCAGTCCTCCCAAGCACTGGTGGTGATACTGGTCACGTGGGGCTGATGCCTGAACATGTGGGTGCCTCCCATCTTCAGAGCGGCCTCTCCAGCCCAGGGTTTGAAGGCAGGGCCAAGTAGGATTTAGGGTACAGGTGGGGGTGTGGAGACGCCTTGATAGACTTCTATCCAATTCTTTGGTCTTCACTGGGCAGTGGGACAGCTCTGTATCCATAAACCTCCCAGTATCTCCCCTCATCGGACCTCCAAGTAACAGAAATAGCTTCAAGTGGGAAACCAGGAGGCCGAGGCCGAGTTCGCTGAGTTCAGGCGATCCTAACTTGCTCTGTGATCTTGGGCAAGTCTCTCTTAGTCTATCTTCCTCTCTGTTCAATAAGAAGCTCCCATTTCTTGAGCACCTGCTCACTTTATGCTGCCTTGTCTTCTGAGGCTGGCATATTGTTCCCACTTTGCAGATGAGGAGACTGAGGTACAGAAGATTCCTTGTGAGGAAGCAGTGGAGCCAGAGGTTGGATCCATGATGTCCTCCTTCCCATGTCCCCTCTCTCCCCTCCAGTGTGCTTCTTGCTGATCTCCAGCTTCGGCTGAGCAGCTGTTCCAAGGTCACCCAGCTTGGCCTGGGAGGAGTGCAGACTTGAACCCGGGCCTCTTGGCCCTTGGCCTCCCTTACCACCCTCTGGCCAGCAGGCTGGGCCTGTTCTCTGGGTGAGTCATGCCCCTGGACTTTGGCCTCCTTGTCCTGGCTCTGTGGCCTGAAGTTTGGAGAGGGGGCCTCTGTAAGGAAGGGGGGCTCCCCTGCAGCAGTGGGGGCCTCTGGTGCAGGGTGACAGCAATCCCCTCCCTATCCTCCCCCCTCCCCCCACGCATCGCTCTCCAAGCAGCCTTATAGCCACAGTTTCTCGGGCCTCTGTGGCAGCCCTCTTTACACCACTCATTCTGTCCCCTTATCCCCCCCCTAGACACACCAACTACATTAAATAAGAAATGGAGGTGCGGCAGGGGGCTTGAGGAGGTGGCATTTCCAGGTTGTCTTCATGCCCTGGCAGCTTCCTTTTCAGCTCCTCTCCCCCAGCACCAGGCCCCTGGGTTACCCAGGAGGGAGGCTGCAGCACCTCACCTCCTAGTGCCCAGGGACCAAGGTCACGCCCAGAGCCCTGTGCGCCTCCACCTCCTCCTGGGGCCAGTGGTGTTTGTCACTGGGGCAACGTGCAGCTCTGCCCAGCTCTGGCAGTACTGAGGTGACATTCATGCCCTGTGAGCTGTGACGCCTCTGCAGGCAGAGGACAGCACCACCCAGACAGCAGCAGCTAGCGGGGAGGGGTAGGAGGGTGGGCTGTCACTGTCCCAAGCAGTCACAGAGGCGGCATGCTGTGGACCCATTCATAGTCTGGAGGGACGGCTCATGGGGAAGGGGTGGAGTTGGATCCCCGCCTCCTCCTGTGGCTGGGCAGTGGGGTCTGTCCCTTACACCTGGAGGAAGAGGCTTGTCTCACATTGTGTGTATGTTTGTGTGTGTCACTGTTTTGGTGAGGTGTGCATATACCTGTCTCTTACCATCTGTGGGTGTCAGAGGTGCCCATATCACACTTTGGAGGGAGTGACGGGTTATGTGATTGGCTTGTTCTGCTAGGAGGGTTGTCACCAACTTGTCTGCCTGTCTCTCTGTCAGGGGTGTGTGTGTGTGTGTGAGGTGCCACCATGTGCCCATCTCATGCTATTGTGCCGAGTGACATGTGTGATCATCTCATGCTATTGGGGAGGTTGACAGTAACTTGGGAGCTTGTCTCTTACCCCGAGGAGACAACGTGTTGCCCAGTGGCGTGGGGCCGGCATTGGTGGGGCCCTCCGACGCAGACCCCTGGGCCCCAAAGGACTGGCCAGAGGAAGCACTAGAGGCCCTGAGCACAGGGACAAATGTGGATTGGGGACTCTGTCCCCCATGATCTACCTTCTGACCCAGGTGCCAGCCCTATAGAGACTGTTCCCAGGAGGAACAGTATGCAAAGGGGCCTGTGGGGCTGGGGCAGGTGTGTGCCTGGGGAGGGGAGGGCACCGCTCAGGGGTCACATGGGAGGGGCGCTGTGTCCCCGCAGGCCTGAGGGACCCTATTCCCTGCCTCTTCTGCCCCTGAAACTGTTAAACTAATTAAGGCTGTGGAGCCGCAGGATTAATCGGGGCAGCTCGGCGCGGGCCGGGAGCTCAGGTAGTCGATTAGTGCGCCGTGGAGGATATTGGATTTCTGAACCGCAAGTCAGCACTATTCGGGCCTGTTATCTCTCCGAGGCTGGAGGGTCAGGAGGCAGGAGGCCGCCCCTGCCCGGGAGCCGCGTCCACTCCCCCTGCCCACAGCCACCGTCTGGGCCCTTTCTGGGCCCAGTGTGCTCCCCTTGCCCCTCCTGCCCTCCTGGCCCTGTCCTCTGCCCACACGGGTGCCCCCACAGCCCTGGCCCACCAGCCACTCGCCCTCTCCTTCAGTCCATCTCAGGGTCCTCACATGACCATCTGGTCCCCTGGTTCTCCGTGCCTTTTCCCATTTCTGTCATGCTCTCCCCTTCAGTCCTTCCTGGCCTCAGATTTGCACTCTGCCCCCACAAAGCCAGCTCCGCCCCCTCCGCCTTCTGCCTCCACCCTCGCTCTGAGTGTCCCTCTGTCCGTCCCTGGCTCTGTCCCCACTCTCTCTGTTAGCCTTTCCTATCGCTTGTCTCACTTTTTGGTTTCTCACGTGTGCCCGTCTCTCACAATTTCTCTCAGTCTCTCTCTCCGTTTCTCTGCCTCTGTGTGTCTCTGTGTCTCCCCATGTATCTTTCTTGCATTCCCTCTCTGCCTTTCCCTCTCTCTCTTGTGTGGTCTCGGCTGGTGTCTGCAACCAGAACAAATCTCCCCCAGCCAACACCCCCTGAACAAGGAGGCCAGAGCAGCTAATGGGAAACATGTGATTCTGCCTTGTGCCTGGAGCACCGTGAAGGGAGCCGTAGTCCCAGCTCAGCCCTGGCTCCCGCCTCGTTCTCGTCGCAGCCCCCCTACCCTGCCCACTGTCCCCAACCTCTCTGCAACCCCCCACCCCGCAGTGGCAAGTTCCCCAGTCGTACATTTTCAGAGGGTGGGGGGAGCTGACGTTGGGTATCAGGTTGGGGAGCCCATGGGGGCAGCTTTCGCTCCCTAAGTCCCTCCAGCCCCCGGGGCCAGGTAGACCTCATGCCGACTCCCCCACCAGCACCGTACGTAGGAGAACAGGGCCAAGCTGAGCTGAGCTGTGGGGGTGGGAGGGGGCAGCCAGTCCACCCCCACTGGAGGGTTCTGGGGCTACCCAGATTTCCATCTTTTCTGACCTCTTGGGTCTCTGGGGAGCTGCAGGGGTGGGGGCTCCCTGAGGGCTTGGGAGCTGCCGGGCTGCATTTCCGTGCCCACCCAACCACGGGGAAAGGGGGGACGGATCAGAGGAGGGAGGCTCTGGCAGGTTGGAATTCTTCTCTGCCTGTGGATAAATTGTCCCTAATCCAGGCTTGGGGAGTTGTCTGGCTCCTACAGAGAGAGAGAGAGAGAGAGAGCGCGAGCAGGAGATAGGGAGGGAGGGGGAGGGAAGCAGGCACACACAAACAGTGACACAGATACACACTGTCTCACAAAGGGTCCCTCTTACATGCATGTACACACACACACACCTCAGTTACACAAAGATACCACACAAAAATGGAGGCACACAGCCCCTCACACATGCTGACACTGGCACACAGCTATACTGGCACAGACATACAGTGACATAAGCACGGGGACCCACGGACATACAGAGACACATGGTGATGCAGACATACAGGGATGAGGTCACATATGCACACATGCGTAGACACACACACGTGCTGATCCACAGCAAGACAGACCTCCAGGGACACTGTGACCAATCACACAGTCATACCCACAGCCCTCAACACCCGGGGAAAAGCAGAGGGAGGCAACCTGATCTACGGTGACACCAGTGTCCATGGTTGCAGGTTCCAAGATTGGAAACTTGCAGTAACAGCAGAGAATTAGCCACACGCTCCCAGCCCCATACCTACCACATCTGGGGAGCCTGAGACCGGCCAGAGCCCGCGCATCTCCTGCCACAGCAAGGTGCGGAGAGCCAGGCACTCCTTGTCACACATAGGCACACACGTCACACCTGTGTGTTCACACAGGTGCACAAACACAGGCTGAGCAGGGCACGCACACCAAGCTGAATGGACCCAGCTGCACATACCTACACACATAACGGAAGACACCCGAACCTGGGTACACACTCAGCCTGGCGTGCACACACACAGACACACACACACGGAGACCACAACTGAGCAAATACACGATCCCACACATACACACTCTTAAAGTGAATGCAGATTTCCATGAGGGGGGATGTATGCAGCTGGCATTTATCCTTCTCCAGCAACTGGTTCCGTCTCTTGTGTTAACAACCATGGCCCTCCTCACAGCCCCCCTGCTTCCTGCCCATTTGTCTGCCTCCCTGAGGTCTGTACTGGAGCCCAGAGGGGGTCTGGGAACAAGGCCTCATGGACCGCTTGTAGGTTCTGGTTGCCTGGGAGAGTGTGTGTGTGTGTGTGTGTGTGTGTGTGAGATAGAGAGTCTGCCCAGTGCATGCCTGTGACCGTTCAGCTGTGAGTGTCAAGACACCTGTATGTGGGTGCTTGGGTCTCTTTAGCCTGCTGCATGTGTTTTTGCAAATCTGCATTCACTTCCCCTCAGTGAACAGCAATTCTCACACCTGCCTTGTAAATACACTTTCAGCATTTCCAGCTTCCACAGAGCACTCCTCCCGTGCACAAGAGCTTATTCTCCCCATTTTATAGACAAGAAAACTGGGACTCAGGGAAGTTAACCAACTTGCCCAAGGTGAGGAACTATCTGGCTGCCAGGGAGCAGGTTCCTCCCACCACAGCCCGTGCACATGTGTGCAGATACGGGTACACTTGTACCTACATATAAAGATACCACTTCCCAAAAGGAGCCTGGGGTCCCAAGAGACAGGCTCACACCTCCCTACTGGGATGAGGTTGGAGCTGGATTGAACCCCACTGAAGACAGTCTCCTGGTTCTGTGTGCCTCACGTTCTGTCCCTCTGGCCAGCTCATCCCGTGTTCATGCTTACACCCAGGTGCTGTGTTTGCTTCCACAGATGGGAGCTTGCCTGCCTGCCTACACATCGGCCTTGACCCCGGAGCCCGCCCAGCTGAGTGCGTTTAGAGGGCCCTGGGCCCTGGGTGACGCTCCGGCCGCAGCTGAGACCACCCTGGAGACACCGGCTGAGACAGGCCCTTCCTGCTGAGCTGGGCTGTCCCGCACAGCCTGTTCAGGTAACAGGGTATAGGGAGGAAGTGGGGAGCAGAGGGACTTGCTTCCCAGGCCCAAGAGGAATCCCCTCCCAACTTAGGCTGAGCCTCTTTAGAGAATCAAAAGATATCCCAGCGTACTCAAACTCCCCACTCTCCCGAAACGGGAACTGAGTCCAGAACAGTGTCCCTGGATGGGGTCCTGCCCTCTAGCCTGAGGACTCTTGCCTGTGCCCTGATGGCCTGAGAGCCAGGAGAAGGGTGGAAAACAGAGTGTCTGATATGTGCAGCTGCTCCCAGACCTTCTCTCCTGGAGTCGGGCAGGCTGAGGTAAGGTGCAGGGAGGGCCTGGGTAATCCAGGTATGCTAGCTGCACTCAGGACAGGGCAGAAGTCAGGGCCAGGACAGGGGCCGTCACCCTCTCCCAGCCCAGGTTAGCCCACCCGGGCTCAGGAGCCGCAGAGGCCAGGTAGGGCAGCCCTGCTCTGCAGAGGCAACTCCCTGTACTGACACAAGAAGCCTCCAGGCTCCAGGAAGCTCCCCAGAACCCAGCCTGCATGGGGACCTCACCCAACTTCCAAAGGAGCATTCCTGGGGCCTGAGGTTTGGGGGTGGGGCCTCCTGAGGTTGTGAGGGTGGGGAGGTCATCTGTGGGAGGCTGCGGGGCTCTGTGTACCTAACTGGAAATGTACAGGGCATCGTGTGTGCAAGCACTCAGGCTTGGGGGTGGACAGGTATGTGGGGGGCTCTGTCCTTAGGTGTCTAGGGTCCTGTGTATAAGAGTTACATGTGAGAACAGCGCTAGGGGTATGTTTGAGGGCCCTGCATGGTACCTGGGGAGGTGAGTGTGCAGGATTCAGGGTATGTACTGGGCAGGTGTGTGTGCCACACTGAGCTGGTGCATGTGTGCAGGGAGTATGGTACACTGCAGAGTTAAGTGTAGGCCAGAATCTGTGAACACTGGGGTGGTGTGTAGGTACACCAGGATGGGATAGTGTATGTGCACAAGTTTCCGGGTGCACACTGGGGGTGGTGTGTGCTGGGGCTCCATTTTTGCTCTGGGGGTGGGCTGGGTGAGCCTGCGGCCAAGCGGGGCTCAGTGGTGCCCAGTCTTGTGGCCAAATCGCTGAAGTCACTTCCTTTCCAGCAGCAACTTTCCAAGAGGAGGAGTTCTTCAGACCTGGGCTGGGAGAGGGGGGCGGAACCAGGAACTCTCAGGGGAAGGTGGTGTGTGTGTGTGTGTGTGTGTGTCTGGGAGGAGGGCCTGGTGGGACTGGAGGAGGGGAGTCCTGGGGAGACAGAAGGAAAGACAAGGACAGGAGTCTGGAAGGGCCAAGGGCAGGAGGGGATGGGGGCGGAGCAGGGCAGAAAAAGTCCCTGGGTGACCTCAGAGGGAGGAAGGGGGGGGCCACCGGCAGGGTGACCCTCTGTCCAGCTGAGCTGGAGGCCCCCACATACCTGGCACCCAGGACAGGGGGCTGGCAGGGGGCAGGGCTGGGGCAGACCTGCTTGCCAGGTGCCCTGCTCCGGGCAGGAAGAGGGTGGGCGAGGGCTGCACAAAGGAGCTCTCTGTGTGGCTGGGGGTAGGGTGGAGTGGGGTGTACTGTGCTGGGGGGGCGGGGGCAGGGCTGGTGGCTCCAGGGGGTGGGGCGGGGCTTGCTCCCCATGGGGGCATCGGTGGCTCCAAGGGGACATCTAGTGGCGAGGGAGAGTAGTGCATCTGGATGGCTGAGGTGGGAGGGGTGACTAGAATCTGGGAGGGGAATAGATTAGAAGTCAAAAATTATAGCTGGTCGGGGGAACTAGGACAGTTGGAGGAGGCTGCATGGGAGCTGGTTGGCTCTCTGGCCAGAGGCAGTTTGGATTAGAGGAGCTCCAACAAATTTAAAGTCAGATTCCAGTTACTCCTGGTCGTGGCTTTCTGTCCTTAAGGGCAATACTTCACCTCTCTACCGCCAGTTAAATGCCAGAGGAGTGACTGGTGCCATTATCATTTGCATCATTATTATTTTTTGTTCTGACATTGAGCTGGAGGCAAGTTGGAAGATGATCTTAAGGTACAATTGGATGGGTGAGGGGCTGAAGGGGAGGAGACTGGAAAGGGTGGCAAGCAATTCCTGAGGGAGCAGACCCTGGGAGATAAGGCCCCAGGAGGAGAGGAGAGGTGACGGGGAAGGTCTCCCAGCAGCAGTCACAGCTCCTTTGATGCAGTGTTTTCCATTTGAGGACATCCCTGGGCCTGTCCTCCAGGCTGAGGGAAATGGTGTGGGGGGAGGAGTGTGCAGGCTGGAGAGAGGGTCATGAGGCCGGAAGTGAGAGCTGGGGCTGGCAGCTCAGCTCCCCTGGGGAGGCTGTGGGTGGGGGAGGGGGGAAGCGGGCTGGGGAAGGGGTGGGGTGGTCACAGCCACAGTGGGGAGGGTGGGGCTGGGGACTCAAGGATGTGGGCTGGTGCTTCCCGGCACTGTGCACAGCAGGTTGGGGCCCCCCAGCCCCCTCCCAGCCGGCTGGTGTCCCTATGGGCGGGCCCAGACACACTGACCCAGAAGCAGACAGACAGAAGGACCCTTTTGACTTGGTTCACAGACCAGGGCTAGGCGGTACCCTTGGGAGGGGACCAAGAGAATGGCTGCCAGGGTGCGGTGGGGAGGGAAGCCAGCTGCTTCCCTCAGATCCTGGAGTCTGCAAAAGAGAGGAGTGGACAGAATCAGGAGATCTGGTGGGAGGACATGCCCAGAGGTCTTCACAGATGGGTGGAGCAGAAGCTCCCTGCGTGGAGGAGGTTTCTTTCTTCTACCAGGATCACACCTTCAGGCTCCCAAAGAGAAGTCTCCAGAGCAGGGTCCAGTGAGCCCCATTCTCAGGTAGGGAGAGGCTTCTGGGGAACATCTCAAAGTGGGCATTGGGAGCCATGGGTCAGTCATACTGTGGGAAATCAGGCTTAAAAGATTCCAGAATCTGAGGCTTTTCCCTCCTCTGTCAGGGTGTTTCCCATTCTCGGAGCTGAGAGCACCCAGCCTGGGTGGGGGCAGTCCCTGGCCCACAGCCAGGCAGAGGGCAAAACCCTGAGTGAGTGAGTAGGTGGGCCAGCGAGGAGTAGCTGGGGCCTGGGACCTGCAGAAAGGGATGCTCTGCCAGGAAGGCCAGCAGAAGGGCCCTTCCTGTATCATTTTGTGGCCTTGGGCAAAGTCTCCTTGCCTCCTCCCGTCTCAGTTTCCTCATCTGTGAAATGGGAGGGACATGAGTTGCTCTAGAACAGTGTCCCCACTGGGAGAGCTGATTATAAATACAGATTCCCAGATGTCCCGTCAGATCTATGAGTCAGACTCCCCTGGCCTAGGGCCTGGGTATCTGGAATGTTGCACAGCTCCCCCAGGCCCAGGGTTTGGAAGCCAATGGGTTAGATGATATTAGGGTTCCTCCCAGCCTTAAATTAGACCACAGCTCTAGAAGGAATGCCTTCAGGAGTGGCTGAAGGAGAGTTGCAGGAGCTGGGAGTGGAAAGAGGCGTTGGACTGAGGGCAAAATGAGCAATCCTGCCACTTAGAAGCTGTGTGACCTCAGGCAACTTACACAACCACCCTGAGCCTGCTTCCCCTGTAACCTGGAGCCATGCTCCTGCGTGCTGTGAAGATTCAGTGGGTCATATATGTGGGGGTGCTTTGTAAGTTGCACACTGCTGTCCCCCTCTGCATCACCCTCTCCCTGAGTCAGTGCTGCAGTCCTGCTGTGGAGGGACAGCTCTGGGCAGGACAGCAGCTCATGCAAGTCTGCATGTGTATATGGGGGTTGGCCCTAGAGGTCAGATCAGTGCCAGGCACTGGGCACTGGCCAGGGTCAGCCTTTAAGACCCTCACGGTGGTCAGGGCCTATTCAACTCCCCAGCCCCTGAGATCCCAGCTCCTGGGGGTCAGCCAAGGCCCAGATTCTCCAGGCTCCCTTGGATGTCGGACAGGCCTAGGTCTAAATCCCCAGCTGTTCTGACCAGCTTGGGGAGTTAGTCAGTAAATATGGAGCATCCAAAGCCCAGGCCCAGTGTTGAGGGTCAAGGATACAGTGATAGGCAAGACAGATGTGATCCCTGCCCCCAAAGAGCCTATGCTCAGAGTGAATGTGGGATGGGGCTAAGGGGCTGGGGTGGGGTGGGATGGGGGGGACAGACACACTGTAAACAGCCAGTCACACAAGGAATTGATCACAGCTGTGATGAGTACTATGAAGGTGAACTAGAGAGGGCTCTGAGAGTACGTAGCAGGGGCCTGACCAAAGCTGGGGGTTGCAGGGAGGTCAGAGGAAGCCTTTCTGATGAAGGCAGAAGAGGAGTCTGAGAATGTCCCTCTCCACATTCTTGTCACCCTCCTTCCCTCAGCATCATTTTTGGGTTTGGAGAAGAATGAGAAAGAGCCTTGTGGGACAAGGTGAGGCTGATTGCCCTGTGTTCCTCGTTCATTCTTTCACTCATTCATTCACCTGACAGATTTGTTTCAAAGTACCCCTGTGGGCCAAGAACTGGTCTGGGTGTTTGGGGACACAGCAGGGAGTAAGACAGAGACCCTGGCCCTCAAGGTGCTCACTGCCTTCCAGGGGATGGTTTCCTCCTCTGTAAAGATGGCAACGGTGATCACATTGATCTCAGGTTTGCAGAGAAATTGGATGAGATAATCCATATAAAGTGCTTAGCACAGGACATGGCCGCAAAGAAATACCCTGAAAGTAGGAGCCTTTATTGTTGTGGACTCCCCCAGTGTGGCCGTTAAACTTCTGACCTCAGCCGCTCTTACACTTTTTCTTTGCAGCTCTTATCCCTCTAATAATTATATCGTTTATGACCACCTGACCCATATCTATCTACCCAGTCCTTGTGCAAAGCAGGCACTTCATAAATATTGTGTGTGAATGAATGATGTTACTTCACTTCATCTCTGATCCTCCACTTCTTCATCTGCAAAATGAAGAATAAAATTAAATGATGCCTGGACAGGTCCCAGCCCACTGCCCGGCACACAGTAGGTGCTCACTAAACCTGAGCTGCCGTGCTCCTTTGCAGGTGCCATCCACGCCCTGAGGCCTGGGCTCAGGCTGAAGTTGCTCCCCAGCAACCCCAGCTGACAGCCAGCGACTGGCAGAGCCCCCAGGCCCTGGGGCCCCTTCCCTCCCAGGTCAGCCGGGTGTGTGCACTGGAGGGAGCATGTGGGCTTTGAGGGAGGCATCTGGATGAGGCCGGGCCAGTGCACAGGTGGACAGGCGGGCAGGGGTTGAGCTGTGGCTGCCAGACCACTTGGGGGACTCAGATGTGTTGCCTGTCTTCTTGCCCACAGAGATCTCCAGTGTGACAGCCCAGGCGGCAGAGCCGAGGGTGAGTGGCCGGGGTTCTCCTGGAGCTCCGGGGAGGGTGGCCCGGAAGAGGGGGAGACCAGGCCCTCAGAAGGACTCCCCATCCTTAAGTTTGATCTGCAGTGGTCGTCTGCCCTGCTAAGGGCCTTACCTCTCAAAAGCAAGGGTCCTGTTCTCCCTGAGCCAGGGCCTAGAAGAGGGTGGAACTGGGGCTGGTGAGGGGTTAATTGAGCCCTTAGTTTGGGGAAGGCAGGGGTCAACAAGGGGGTTGGGTTTGGGGAGGAGACTAGAGCTTGGTCAGGGGGCTGAGGCCTGGAGGAAAAGGGATGGGGGCTCCTGGAGGATCTGGGAGCCAAATGAGGACTTGGGGTTCAGCGAGGGACATCCTGCCCGGCAGGTCTTGGTCCCGGCTTCTCTCACCCTCATGTCAGTCCCGGCCCCGCCCGGCGGCCCGCGGAGGACAAGGTCAGGATGCGTGTGAAGCCCCAGGGCCTGGTGGTGACTTCCAGTGCCGTGTGCAGCTCTCCTGACTACCTCCGGGAGCCCAAGTACTACCCCGGCGGCCCCCCCACTCCCCGGCCCTTGCTCCCCACCCGGCCCCCCGCCAGCCCACCCGACAAGGCCTTCGTCCACACCTTCTCCGAGAGCCCACGCCCACGCCGGGACCCCAGCACCCGGCGCCCCCCAGTTCTTGCCAAGGGGGACGACCCGCTCACCCCGCGGGCGGCCCGGCCCGTCTCAGAGGCCCACTGCCCTACACCAGCTGGGGACAGCAGCAGCTCCCGACACCGCTGGGACAACGGGCGGGTGAACCTGCGTCCGGTGGTGCAGCTGATTGACATCATGAAGGACCTGACGCGGCTCTCCCAGGATCTGCAGCACAGCGGCGTGCACCTGGACTGTGGTGGGCTCCGGCTCAGCCGCCCACCCGCCCCACCGCCCGGCGACCTCCAGTACAGCTTCTTCTCCTCGCCCAGCCTGGCCAACAGCATCCGCAGCCCCGAGGAGCGGGCCACTCCCCACACCAAGGCCGAGCGGCCCAGCCACCCCCTCTACGAGCCTGTGCCTGAGCCTAGGGACAGCCCCCAGCCCGGCCAAGGCCACAGTCCCGGAGCTGCAGCTGTGGCCACCGGGCTGGCACCGGAGCCCGAGCCGGACGGCCCTGATTACTCAGAACTTGCTGACGCCGACATCCTTAGTGAGCTGGCGTCCCTTACCTGCCCCGAGGCCCAGCTGCTGGAGGCCCAGGCGCTCGAGCCACCATCACCTGAGCCGGAGACTCAGCTCCTGGACCCCCAGCCCCGCTTCCTGGACCCACAGGCCCTAGAGCCGCTCGGGGAGACTTTGGAGCTGCCACCCCTGCAGCCTCTCACTGACCCTCTGGGACTGCCAGGCCTGGCTCTGCAGGCTCTAGATACCTTGCCCGACTCCCTGGAGTCACAGCTGCTTGACCCCCAGGCCCTCGAACCCCTGCCCAAGTTGCTCGACGTCCCCAGTCGCCGTCTGGAGCCCCAGCAGCCCCTGGGGCCCTGCCCGCTGGCCGAGCCCTTGCACCTGGACTTGTGCTCACCCCATGGCCCCCCTGGACCAGAGGGTCACCCCAAGTACGCCTTGCGGCGCTCTGATAGGCCAAAGATCCTGTGTCGCCGGCGAAAGGCCGGACGGGGGCGCAAGGCAGATGCTGGACCTGAGGGCCGCCTGCTGCCCCTGCCTATACCTACGGGGCTGGTGGCTGCGCTGGCCGAGCCCCCGCCGCCACCACCTCTGCCACCTACTGCCCTGCCGGGCCCAGGACCCCTCCCAGAGCTGGATCCCGAATTGTCCCAGCCCCCAATGGTCCCAGCCCGCAAAGTCAAGTGCCGGGGTGTGCGGCGAATGGTGGTGAAGATGGCCAAGATCCCTGTATCTCTGGGGCGGCGGAACAAGACCACGTACAAGGTGTCATCCTTAAGCAGCAGTCTGAGCGTGGATGGCAAGGAGCTGGGCCTGCGTGTGTCTGCAGAGCCCACCCCACTGCTGAAGATGAAGAACAACGGGCGGAACGTGGTGGTGGTGTTCCCGCCCGGGGAGATGCCCATTATTCTCAAGCGTAAGCGCGGCCGCCCTCCGAAGAACCTGCTGCTGGGGCCTGGCAAGCCCAAGGAGCCAGCAGTGGTGACGGCTGAGGCAGCCACAGTGGCAGCGGCCACTCTGGCCATCCCGGAGGTGAAGAAGCGGCGGCGGCGGAAGCAGAAGCTGGCATCTCCCCAGCCGTCCTATGCAGCGGACACCAACGACAGCAAAGCCGAGTACTCGGACGTCCTCGCCAAGCTGGCCTTCCTGAACCGCCAGAGCCAGTGTGCCGGGCGGTGCTCGCCACCCCGCTGCTGGACGCCCAGCGAGCCTGAGTCAGTGCACCAGGCACCCGACACTCAGAGCATCTCCCACTTCCTGCACCGGGTGCAGGGCTTCCGGCGGCGGGGCGGCAAAGCCGGTGGCTTCGGGGGCCGGGGCGGGGGCCATGCAGCCAAGGCAGCCCGATGCTCCTTCAGCGACTTCTTCGAGGGCATCGGCAAGAAAAAGAAGGTGATGGCAGTGGCGGCCGCTGGGATTGGGGGCGCCGGCCTCACTGAGTTGGGGCACCCACGCAAACGGGGCCGGGGGGAGGTGGACGCTGCCACTGGGAAGCCCAAGCGCAAGAGACGGTCCCGGAAGAACGGGACTCTGTTCCCAGAGCAGGTGTCCAGCGGCCCAGGTTTCGGGGAGGTGGGCGCTGAGTGGGCCGGAGACAAGGGGGGTGGCTGGGCCCCTCACCATGGGCACCCAGGTGGGCAGGCTGGACGAAACTGCGGGTTCCAGGGGACAGAGGCCCGTGCCTTCGCCTCCGCTGCGCTAGAGAGCGGGGCCTCAGGCCGCGGCAGCTACTACAGCACGGGCGCACCCTCGGGCCAGACGGAGCTCAGCCAGGAGCGCCAAAACCTCTTCACCGGCTACTTCCGCTCGCTGCTTGATTCGGATGACTCCTCTGACCTCTTGGACTTTGCTCTCTCGGCCTCGCGCCCTGAGTCCCGAAAGGCATCGGGTACCTATGCAGGGCCCCCAACCAGTGCTCTGCCTGCCCAGCGGGGCCTGGGCATCTTCCCCAGCCGGGGAACCAAGGCCAGCCCGGTGGCGGTGGGCAGCAGTGGGGCTGGGGCAGACCCCTCCTTCCAGCCTGTCCTGCCCACCCGCCAGACCTTCCCACCGGCCCGAGCGGCGAGCTACGGACTGACCCCGGCCACTGCAGACTGCCGGGCAGCCGAGACCTTCCCGAAGCTGGCTCCCCCGCCTTCAGCCGTGGCTCGCTCACCCACCACCCACCCACCCACCAGCGCCTACCCCCCCCAGTACGGTGGCTATGGGGCTGGACAAAGCGTCTTCGCCCCGGCTAAGCCCTTCACGGGCCAGGACTGTGCCAACAGCAAGGACTGCAGCTTCGCCTATGGCAGTGGCAACAGCCTGCCCGCCTCGCCCAGCAGTGCACACAGCGCCGGCTATGCCCCCCCGCTGGCCGGTGGCCCCTGCCTGCCGCTCGGCAAGGCCTCCTTCTTCAACAGCTCTGAGGGGGCCTCCTTCTCGGGCTCAGCCCCCACACCCCTGCGCTGCGACAGCCGGGCCAGCACCGTCTCGCCTGGCAGCTACATGGTGCCCAAGGGCACCACGGCCTCGGCCACCTCCGCCACCTCTGCCGCCTCCTCCTCCTCCTCATCCTTCCAGCCCTCGCCCGAGAACTGTCGGCAGTTTACGGGGGCTTCTCAGTGGCCTTTTCGGCAGGGCTACGGAGGCCTGGACTGGGCCTCAGAGGCTTTCAGTCAGCTCTACAATCCCGGTTTCGACTGCCACGTCAGCGAGCCCAACGTGATCCTGGACATCTCCAACTACACACCCCAGAAGGTGAAGCAGCAGACGGCGGTGTCAGAGACCTTCTCAGAGTCATCCTCCGACAGCACCCAGTTCAACCAGCCGGTCGGGGGTGGCAGTTTTCGGCGCGCCAACAGTGAGGCCTCAAGCAGCGAGGGCCAGTCGAGCCTGTCCAGCCTGGAGAAGCTGATGATGGACTGGAACGAGGCATCCTCTGCCCCTGGCTACAACTGGAACCAGAGCGTCCTCTTCCAGAGCAGCTCCAAGCCGGGCCGTGGACGGCGGAAGAAGGTGGACCTGTTTGAGGCCTCGCACTTGGGCTTCCCGTCCTCTGCCTCGGCCTCTGCTTCGGGCTACCCGTCCAAACGGAGCACTGGGCCCCGGCAGCCGAGGGGTGGACGGGGCAGCGGGGCCTGCTCGGCCAAGAAGGAGCGAGGTGGGGCGGCTGCCAAAGCCAAGTTCATCCCCAAGCCACAGCCCGTCAACCCACTGTTCCAGGACAGCCCAGATCTTGGCTTGGACTACTACAGCGGGGACAGCAGCATGTCACCACTGCCCTCACAGTCGAGGGCCTTTGGCGTGGGCGAGCGAGACCCCTGTGACTTCATGGGACCCTACTCTATGAACCCATCCACACCTTCTGACGGCACCTTTGGCCAAGGCTTCCACTGCGACTCGCCCAGCCTGGGTGCCCCTGAGCTGGACAGCAAGCATTTCCCGCCGCTGGCCCACCCACCCACGGTGTTTGATGCCGGCCTGCAGAAGGCTTACTCGCCCACCTGCTCTCCCACAGTGGGCTTCAAGGAGGAGCTGCGGCCGCCACCTACAAAGCTGGCTGCCTGCGAGCCCCTCAAGCACGGGCTCCAGGGGGCCAGCCTGGGCCATGCAGCTGCAGCCCAGGCCCACCTGAGCTGCCGGGACCTGCCGCTGGGCCAGCCCCACTATGACTCCCCCAGCTGCAAGGGCACAGCGTATTGGTACCCACCGGGCTCAGCTGCCCGCAGCCCGCCCTATGAGGGCAAGGTGGGTGCAGGGCTGCTGGCTGACTTCCTGGGCAGGACGGAGGCCGCGTGCCTCAGTGCCCCGCACCTGGCCAGCCCGCCGTCCACGCCTAAGGCCGACAAGGAGCCGCTGGAGATGGCCCGGCCACCCGGCCCACCCCGTGGCCCCACCGCAGCTGCTGCTGGCTATGGCTGCCCACTCCTTAGTGACTTGACCCTGTCCCCTGTGCCGAGGGACTCGCTGCTGTCCCTGCAGGACACCGCCTACAGGTATCCAGGCTTTATGCCGCAGGCGCATCCTGGCCTGGGTGGGGGCCCCAAGAGCAGCTTCCTGGGGCCCATGGCAGAACCTCACCCCGAGGACACATTCACCGTCACCTCCCTGTAGTGCCAACTGAAGTGCCGACTGGACCGTGAGGTTTTGTTCCTGGGTGAGTCTGGGGATGCGGGAACAGTGCACGGAGGCCTGGGGGCGGGGGTGGTAACTGGGGACTGGGGGTGTGAGGACATCAGAGCTTGGACAATGGTAGGAGGTATGGAAATGAGTAGGAGGAGTAGGTAAGATTTAAGGATGAGACTGGGGTTCCAACAATGGAGGAAGGAGTCTGGGATAAGATGTTGGGTGTAGTCAGGAGGAAATGGGGTTCCTGGGTGGGGAACCTAGCAGGGGACTTGGACTTTCAAGGGGTACTGCTGTTAAAGTGACCAGAGGACCACACTGGATGGAGCCACCTAGTCTGGTTCAGCAAGCATTTATTTCCCATGTCCCAGGAACCCCTCACTCACTGCTTGACCTCTTGCAAGGGAGGGTGTTTGCGTCCTCCTGTGTGAGATCTGTGAAGGGAGAAGCACACTGGACAAAGTGATGCCAGCCCTGCCCCTCGTGTCCCCATCAAGGTGTGGCCCACGTGTTTCTCTGACCCTGCCGGGCACCTTCACTTCCCCAGGAGCTTCGTTTATTCCAAGATGTCTTCCGAGCTGAGGACCAGGCTGAGGGTGTGGCCAGTATGATTTGATCACACCCTCTGCAAGGACTCTACCAAATGGCAGAAGTGTCCTTTCCTGTTCTCCCAGGGTTCTCCCGAAGGCTATTTTTCAACATACTTGGCTTGAGGCAGGCTCAGTGTGGGCCGGGACACACAGGGTGGGGCTCCAGAAGTGGAGATGGGGTGCTGGGATCCCGCTGTCCTTGGGAGCCTGCAGCCAGTGGGTCTGCCCCTAGGTGGGATAAAAGGGTCCCGTCTCACTGTTTTTATCAGGCACCGTGACTTCATTAGTTGGTGTCACTGTTTTAGTATTCTTAGGATCTGATGTTTAAAAAAGGAAAAGAAAAGAGGAAAAGTGTCCCCAAAACAGTAAAAGGAGGTGGGAGGGACCAGGTTTGAGGAATAATTTTCTCAAACAACTTGCCCCAGAAATAGAGTCACGACTGGCCCATTAGATCCCACTTCTGGCCCAGACGTGGTGAGTGGTATGGGGTGGGCTGGGGAGCTTGTCTAATCACCCCACATCTTCTTCCACCTCTGCTGCCACTGCAACCCCCTGGGAGTGTCTCTTCCCTGAGATGTCCAAGGCAGTAGCAGGATTTCTGATAAGCCCCGTCCCTGCTTTGAGGACGCCATTTGAGGCCAGAGTGACTCAGGTCCTGAAAGTATCAGCATTGGAAACTTATTACTCCCTCTCTGCCTGACCCCTTCTCCCCAGGTGCCTGAAGGTGGCAAGGGGCAGCAGTGGGAGTCTGGAGGCCTGGCCTCCAGTCCCCTCCCCAATCACCCCCCAACTTGCCACATGTCCTTGGCTAAGCCCTGGCCCCTCAATGGACCTCAGTTTCCTCATCTGTTCAAGGAAACTGACTTAGATAATCTCTTAAGCCCTTACAACTCTGCAGGGCATAAGACAATGGACCCTACCTTTTTTTTTTTTTTTTTTTTTTTTTTGGCAGCATATTTTTCCTCCTAATGAAGCCAGGCCAAGAGATTAAAATGGCCTTCCATTCCCCATGCATCTCATTGCAAGCAGCAGAGCCGAGATCTGAAGCAGGCCAGGGAGAAGCTGCTTATGGTTTAAAATGTCAAACTCTTGATCCTTCTCACTGGAGGGGAGATATCTCATGGATAATCCAGAAATGTGAAATAATCCAAAAAACCATTCCTCCCGGGCTCTGGATGGGAAAATGAATGGGCGTGGGGGCTGGGTGTTCGGGCAGGTCACAGCTCAGTGAAACACATAATGGAACCACCCAGCGAGGCCTGAACGCGGGAGGAACTGGGAAGCCATCCAGGCCCACACTCTGGCCCTGCTCCCCACGCAGGGCTGGGAGTTGACAGCACTAGCCTCAAACCAATGCTTTAAGTTGTTCTGGAGACCTCTGTCCAGCACCCCATTGCATGCCAGGCCTTGGGGTCACTGCAGTGAGCGCCAGTAAGAGGCCCTGGCCCTCAGGGGCCTTCCAGTCTAGAGGGAGATGGGGAGATGGTAAACAGAAAGGAACAGGCCAGTTTGCTAATTACACCTGTGGGAAGGACTGTGCAAGAGATAAAAAGACAAGAAGCTGGGAGAGCCTACAGCAGGCAGGCCACGCCTTGGAGCTGAGGCCTGAAGGGTGAGTGGAGGTCAGCTGGACAGGGAGTAGGAAGAGCATTCTGGGCAGAGGGAACAGCAGAGTGTACAGCCCCGAGGCAGAAGGGGCTCAGCTTTGAAGAACTGAAGGGAAGTGACGGGACATGGAAGGCAGGGCCAGAACCGTGCAGGGCATTAGAAGAGGTTTGAACAAATGGGGAACCTCGAGGAGTTTTCAGCAGGAGTGCCATAGGTCCCGTTGGAGCAGGGCAAGTGTTGAAGTCGGCAGTTGTCCAGGCAGCAACCGTGGCTTGGACCAAGATATTGGTAGGGCTGACTCCCCTCATTAGCTAAGATGGCGCCCCGGCTCCTTTAGTGCCAGAGATGGTTGAAATCATTGTGGGCATGAGGAAGAGCTGGGAGTGTAGGGAAGAGGGAGAGTGGCGAAGAGGAAGAGTTAATAGCGGGAGCTGCGCTGTCGACAGAGGGCTTACATGGAGAGGGCAATGATGTGCCAACAGGTAGTGAGCGCTTTTGACGCCGTGCACGTCTCGAGCCCCTCCCTGCCCGTCCCAATGCCAGACACTGGGGTGACAAAGCAGACACAGCTGCTGTCCTCAGGGAGTTCAGCATCCACTTAGGGAAGCAGAAACAAGCACACAAAGAACCTGAGAACACCTCGTAGGAAGTGGCAGGTGCCCAGAGGCAGGGAGAAGCAATGAGTGTGCATCGGGGAGGTGGGTGTGGGGGTAGAAGTCACCCCCCACCCCTCTCCCCCTGCCACTTTGGTGAGTAAAGGAACCCCCACTGGTTCCAGGCCCTTGTATAACACTGACTCTGCACCGCAGCCTGGGACCCAGTTGTACCCCCCACCCATCAGAGCGTGGAGGGAACAGGTGTAGCTGTGGAGCTTGCCCACTCTCAGCCAAGACTGGAATCCAGTACTGCCCCCTCCAGAATCTGGGTGCTCTTGTATACTGTGGCCTCTGTCCACCCGAGTCCCCGATTCCCCATCTGCAAAAGGAAGGCTTGGCTTGGATGATCCCTAAAACTCTTTCCGGGTCTGACTTTTTAAATAGATTTTGCAGTTTGTTGGGGGAGGGATATCGGGAAGGGGCTGCATTGGAGCTCGACCTTGAAGAATAGGCAAGATTTGGACACAGGGAGACTGGGGGAAGGGCATTGCAGGTAGAGGGAACCGAGGACAAAGGCAAGTTCCCTCCCAGTGTGAATTAGAAGGTGAAAACTCAGAGTAGCAGAGTGGGGAACACGGAAGCCGCCTGGTCTGGAGAGCTGTGGCTGATGGGGTGGAGAAGGGGAGGGGTCGGAAGAGGGAGGGTGGTAGCAGGGTGGGCCTGGGACCCGGGCAGACATCTTCCCTGGCTCCCTAGTTGGAAAGCAGAGCCAGACAGACTGGCTCCACACTGGGCCCTTGTGGGCTGAAAATGGACCCTTCCAGACCCTGGGGACGGGCGGGAGGGTAGGAAGAGCCCTGCAAGGTGTTCAGGAATCTCGAGTCCCCTTCCCCTCCCCATTCCCTCTCAGGCCTGGACCTGAGGCCAGGAGAAATGTCACAGGTCGTCCAAGGTTACACCAGCTGGGGCCTGCATGGTGCAGGAAGCAGTTTCCAAGGCCACCATCCAGCCGGGGTCAGCAGGCATGCCCGGACCTGGGCCAGGCCCTGGCTGCTCGGGGCTTTGTCTCTCCATGCCTTGAAACCTCAAGAGGTCACTCAATGCTGCCTCTGGCTCTGAGCAAGAGGCTCTCACGTCAGGGCTCAGCTGCCCCTGCCCTGCCTCTTCTGGGTGTGCCTTCCCCCTCTCTGGGAGGTTGTTCTCCCTCAGATCCTATCTCTTGCCTCTCCTGCAGCCATTTTCAGGCCAGGCCTTGTGTTCTGAGCCCTCATTTCCTGGAAAGGTCATCTCTCTGTGAACATGCCCTCTCACGCCCTCCTCTCCCATCTCCCCACATCCCTGTGGACCTGGGAGAACCCGAGGGAGCAGGGCCCTGGAACTGGAGGACGGTGGCTCCACAGTGGGCTTCTGTGCAAAACCCAGTTCCATCCCTTCCCAGCTGGGTGATCTGGTGAGTCACTCACCCTTCTGCACCTCTTGTTAGGATGAGATGAGATGCTGAAGCACTTAACCCAGTCCCTAGGACATAGTCCTGGAACGTAGTAAGCTCCTAATCAGTAGTTGGTAGGAGGGTAGGCAGGTAAATAAGTAACTCCCAACAGACTGAATTCTAGGGCCTCTGACCCTTTCCTCCTTGCCTGGGACCACCATGGCCAGCCCTTCTTCACATGCCCTCCCTGCCTCCCTCCCAGAAAGGGTCTTGTATTATCTAGTGCCAGGTTGAGGCCTTGGGAGGGAATCTTTGAAGCACCACCCAGTTCTTTGCCTTAGTGACTACGCTGAGTCCTCCCCGGGGAGAACCCAAGGACAAGGTGAGTCATGCACCCTGCCCCAAGGGTGATGGGCAGCGGAACCCAGACTCGAAAATGACTTGGGTCAGCTGGAAACCCTGCCTACACAGTTATCCACGCCAGTCCTCACTTCCGGTACAGATAATCTGGGAAGCATTTCCTTGTGACTTTGTAATACATCATGATTTCTCTCCCAGCAGATTTATTGTCTTTGTCATAACTTTCACTGCCATAGTGCCCTGTGTTTGTGCTGGAGGGCAGGGGAAAGTGGGTTAATTCTGTGTTCAGCACACACGGGCCGGCCATCTGGCTCAGGGCCAGGGCACTGCATCTGGCGCTGGGGGGACCATCGAATCAGACAGCCCTGCCCTCATGGAGCTTGCATCCTGTCAACAGATGTTCATTAACAACCTCCATGTGGGCACTGCTGTCCAGGTGAGGGACTGAAACATCACCATGAAAATCAGGGACCACCCTCTTGAACCATGTGAGCAGGGCAGGCAGCAGGAGCTTCCTGGAGGCAGGAAGTAGGTCCTGAACAAACTTGAGGCTTCAAAGGCCCTAGGCCTAGCTCAGGCACCTGGGTCAGTACCTACCAGGTCGCTGCCCCTCTGCCCCCCACCCTGAGTCCATCACCTGCCAGGTCGCTGCCCCCCACCCTGAGTCTACTCTCCCCACTGTGGCTGCCTAAGTGGCTGCCTAAGTTTGTTTTTCTTCAGCATCCTTGCATGCACAGTGTCCGGAACCCCTCAAATATTTATTGAATGAATTGATTAAAACACAAGTCATCCTGTGACTACAATGCTTTATTACACCTTTCAATTGCATCCCTCTCTCGCCAGCCTCCTTGCCTACAAAATAAAGGCCCAACTTCCTAGCAGGGTATTCGAGATATTCGAGGCTTCCATCATGGCAGCCACCCTCTTGATCAGCCTGACCTTCACGCACAGGCAGCTCCCTTCCTGCCCCAAAGAGTGTGTTAAATCAGGAAAGCTTTCCAAGGGGCTCTTTCCTGAATGTGTCCTGTGCCTTTGCTCTAGCTCTTCCTTGGCCTAGGCTGCCCTTTCCTACCCACCATCCACCTCCCACCTGTCAGGTCCTGTCTTTCACTCAGACATCACCTCCTCCAAGAAGCATTCCAGGATCCTTCCCAGGCCGAATTAATCTCTAACCCATGACAACCCTTCCTGGGAATGTCCTACTCACCACGCCATCAACGCCTTTACCAGTTACTCATCTCTGCACTGCCCCCCTCTCCCGGTGCCTCGTCATGCCAGGTACACTTCAGAGGTCAGGGCGTGTGTGTGTGTGTGTGTGTGTGTTTTGGTAACTAGAGAGAGGGTTGTCGAGAGAGGGATGGTAACTAGAGTCAAAGACTAGCATGCAGAATAGGGAGAATTGTGAGAGAAAATTGGGGCAATGAAGGGGTGGGTAAATGAACCAATTCAAACTTGCAGGGCTAGCTGGGCCTTTGGAATTCTCTAAGTATAGCTTCTCCCAGTTTACAGAGGGAAAGGGACTTGCCAGAGGACAGCCAGCCACGCAGCCAGGGTACTGCAAAATATTAGAGCCAGGAAGGCTCTGGGATCACCCAGTTCCGGTGCTCTTGCTCTTTTCTCAGCCTCTCCCTCAGTCCCATGTCCACCACATCCCCAGCAGCACCCATCTGTACAATCAGCATCCTCCAGCTGACCAGGATGGGCGAGGAGTGGGAGGCTCTGAGAGGCAAGATGTGCACACAGAGTCCCCCAGGGTTGTTGGGTGACCATGGACATGAGCCCTATTGGGTCCCACTAGCAAGTCCTTTAGGCCTCCTCAGTGCCCAGCAGTGAGCGTGGTGGGGCGAGATCCTTGAGAAAGGAAAGACTGACAGCAGTAGTTTACCAGATTTTGAAAACTTGCAAAGTGAGGGGAAAGCCCCACACACCCACACTCCACAACACCCCTCTCCATCCCCAGTTGGGAGTCTCATCCCTCAGTAAATTCCAAGTCCACCCTACTTGGGGGTTTCTCTGCCTGTTAGTGTAGTCTGAGCCCCAAAGAGGCAGTTTCCTCTCCACATTTAAAGGACCTATGGGGCTGGCTTTGCCTGAAAATGTCAGAGAGGGCGGGTTCAGCTTTTGGGCAGCCGTGATTTGCCTCTAGCCCCTTGTCTTTGGGGTACCAACTCAGTGCCTGAAGATCTCTCACCTCATCTGTTTAACTCTTTCCTTTTGCAAACATAGAAACTGAAGCCCAGAGAGGGAAGAGGCTTTTCCTGGTTTGCACAGCACATCAGTCTCAAATTTGAGTGCATTCTCTTTGCCTTCTGCTCAGTGGATGTTACTTGGTGTTGAGACTCCACTCTGGAGGGCAGAGGCTGTTTCTGTTCACTGCTGTCTTCCGGCCCTCAGCTCAAGGCCTGGCATTAGTGGGTGTGAATACCTGTTTGCTGGTTCCTTAAATGAATGCACAAATGCATGCTCCTCTGGGGAGAGCACCTCTCTCTGTGGACAGCCTGAGTTATATCTGATTTGCAGCACTTTTAATCCCAGCTCACCTATCCCTCCAGGCCCCCAAAGTCAGCCCCCAGTGACAGACAGAGATCACTTAATGCCTCGGCACCTTAGAACGTAAAACCGCTGGGGCACGAGGACTTGGTGGAATGTGGCTCTGTGGCTGTTCATTATGGAGGCACTAAGAGGTTACACCTTATAAACAGTGGCTAGTGTCCTGGGGGGCCAGGCACATGCTGGCGTTGGGCATCCCGAGGTCCCACACACAGGTCCCTGTCCTGGAGGAGCAGGGTAGGGAATGACAAGTACATTGGTAGCTATGGTAACGGGGTGCCTGAGGAGGCGGCCTGGAGGTGTGCGAGACCTGAGCTGGACCTCAACATGCTGCTCGGACCTAGATCAGTCATCGCTCGTCATTCACTCAACACACATTCTTGACCCCTACCTGTGCTGGGTGCTGTGCTCAGCAGTGAGTTGAAGAGGCATAGCCCCTCCCTGCCAAGGCTGGGGTAGGTGCCCCCTCTGTGCTCCCTGAGCCCCTCAGGACCTCCCTGGGGCAAGCCCCCATCTCCCTGCATGGTAATAATCTGGTATAAGGCCTGCCTTCCCTCTGCTCTCTGAGCTCTCCATGGCGGGGAGCAGATCAATTTGTTCTCTGCTTTGTCTACAATGCCCAGCACTGGGCTGCCTGGCCCATTGGCGTCAGTTCTGTTTTGCAAAGAGTTGGACCTAGTGAGACCCGAGTTCTCCACAGCTGCAGCACTCCCCTTCCCCCATCCCCCAAGAACTCCTGGATTTTGATCCCTTCCCCACCCCCATCTTCAGACCATCCCCCAGATTCTGCCAGAGTCTCAAGCTGGCCAAGTCTTGGAAGCTGGGGAGGGCGGTGGGAGGAGGAAGGTGAGACGGTGATGGGCGGCTTAGCAGAGGGTGAGAAAGCCTCCCTGCTGCCTGGCCGCGGGGCACCGTGCAGTGGTTCTGGCAGGAGCCGCCTGCTGGGCTGAGATCACCATGGAGACCTGGCTTAGAGAGGGTCACTGGCAGTGGCTAAGGGCTGGAGGGGGCGGGGGCAGTAGGGATTTGTACACAGGCTCCCAGCCTGCCCCAGGGCCCTTGGGGCAAGCAGTGGAGGAGGCTGGGGTTCTGGGTTCGGCACAGTCAGCTTGCCAAGTGGTTTGGAGCAGCCTGTCCTAAAACTCCCCCTCTCTTGTCACCCAGCACACTATATCTGTCGCCTCAGCAGAGTTCCCTCCTTAGCTTGGTGCTGTTCTTCAACCACAGGAAAGTCATCCTACAGATGGCTGCCCCGTATCCCTACAGTCAGGCCTGTCCCTCCAGATATGATCCACCTGCCCCCCAATGAATAGAACTCTCTGCAGTTGTTCCTGTTTGTCACTCAACTGGGGAGAACTGACGTCCATCCCAACAGAATACTCCCTGCCCCAATAGTTGCTTTTCTACCCATCACCCCAACTGTAATACATCTGTCACCCTAACAGGCACACCTCTTACCCCTACCGCTCATTTTCATCCTCTCCTCAACTGCAGGAGACCTGACAGCTCAACAAAGATGCAGCTCTCACCCTCCCTCTCGCGCCTCTGCTTGCCACCTGGTCTGATACACTGGGCGGGGTGCTGCTCCTGCGGCTGCAGGAACCCACCTGGTTCCCCTGGCCCCTGGGGGAGTCCTGGCAAGTCCAGCCTCACAACAAAAGTCGTCCCCGAGGCTGATTGCCCAGCAGACAGCAGCCGAGGCTGAGCAGAATTTAAATGTGGTCCTGTTGGGAAGGGAAGCCAAGAAAGAGTACAAGGGATGAGAGGCTTTCTGTCGCCGCCTGGTCTGCACAGGTGTTGGGAATGATGGATGGGAGCATTGAGGAGCCTTGGAAGGGGGGTTTACCACCCTTACTTCCCCTTAATTCTGGTGGGCTCTGAGAGGAGGACATAACTCCAAAAGTGCCAGGCTTGTGGCTGGGGCACCTATGGGCCCCTTCTTGTACACCTCAGCAGAGCTGCAAATTCAGAGGGTCAAGCCAAGCTTCGGGGATGGGGTAGGAAAGTCAGCTGCCCAGAGCCCCAGAAACATAATTAGGAACATCCAGGAAAAGGGGGTACTTTGGACCTCAGGCATCTGGTGATTGTTGAGATTGGGGACTGGGGAGTTTCTGAGTTTCAGAAAGGTAGGTTCTGCCAAACACAGGTGACATTGTGTTGGACAATTTCTTTATTCCTTCATTGAAAAGACTTCCTCATCACCTTACCTCTCAAAGGAACAGAATGGCCTTGGCAGGGCTGGGTGGAAGGTTGGATTTAGAAGAAATTAAAGCAGCAGCTCACACCTGTGCTGTGCTAAGGCCATGTCTTCCCCATTATGTCATTCCTCAGAACAGCCTTGGGAGAGTCATCAAGATCATTGTTACATGAGACAGCTGAGGCTTGCAGAGTCCGATTGGCCAAGCCCCAGGACAATAATAAAGTAATTAGTATAATTTGTTATGCCCTTAAGTGCCAGGCTTTACCTGCCTTAGCCCACTGACTTTCCAATGCACTTCCAGAGGCTCACAGAGGCTCAATGACTTGCCCAAGGTCGTAGAGCTATGAAGTGGTGGTGCTGGCATTTGAACTCGGCTGCGTCTAACCCCAGAGCCCAAGTTCTTAAGAAATTCCACTGCCTGGGACACCTCACCCAGCACATCCTTTAGCTACTGGTGTTGGGGAGCTTGCATGCACACCTATATTACAGGTGGGAAAACTGAGCTCAGAGAGGGCTAGAAGCTGTCCCAACATCACATGGGGATGGCTGTGGAGCTTTCTGGGAGAGGGAGCAATATGGTCAGCTTCTCCCAGAATCCTGGTAGGAACTGGGTGGGCACAGATGGGGAGGCCCACCCTTTACCTCCCTTTTCTCAGAGCTCGGTGTTGGTACCTGCAGCTGACCTCAGCCTGTCCTTCTCTTCTGTTTCTTTTCAGCTTTCAGAAAACCAACGCCAAGACCCCTCCCAGCGTCCACCTTGTCCTCCGGCAGAAGCGCTTGCCCCTCTGCCTCCCAGCCCACCCCACCTGCACCCCCTGCGGCCCCATCTTCCCCCACCCCTGCCTGCCCCTCTCCTCCATGCAGAAGCCGAAGGTGAGCCCTTTCTGCACAAAACCAGCAATTGTAAATACTTTTTAAAAATGTACAAAACTTAAAAACAAA